>PIJE02000986.1:7941-54109 GCA_002895965.2 Coryphaenoides rupestris | reverse complement strand
TCCCTGAGCAAGACACCACCTAACCCTAACTGCTCCTGACGTGTTGGTTGTTACCTTGCATGGTTGGCACGCCGTCGGTGTATGAATGGGTGAATGTGAGGCAATTTGAAAGCACTGGTAGAAAATGCAGTACATTTACCATTGAGACATCCTGGAGCACGATGACCCCTGACCTCTGCCTTCTCCTCCATGATGCGTATCGAAATTCATGTTTCTTTCAATACATTTACATTTAGGGCATTTGGCAGACGCTTTTATCCAAAGCGACTTACAAAGAGTACATTTGTTGAAGGAGAGGCAGCGATATATCACTGTGGTACATAAAGATAAGAATAGAGCTGTTTTCGAGCATTCAATCAATCAATACAATTCGTATTGTGGATAAAATAAATAAGTCAAGGTGTACTTTGTTAATCCCATGCAGGAGAAAGTACAGGACAGTAATAAGAATGACGTGTAATTTAATAACAACGTAAAACTATACAAAATATAAATATATCTGCTGGCAGAGCAGCGCTAGCTGAGAAGTAGTGGCTGCTGAAATGCTATTGTAATAAAGCGGTCGGGTGATTGTGGTGATTGGACAGAAGGTATTTCTGAAACCACCAGCTGCATGTTTTTAGTTCCACCTGCTGTGAATGCACAAGTGGAATTCCTTGAACACAACAATTCACTGAAATTCACTTCTAGCCCTCTGCTAGGTAGTGTTGTGCTCGCGGCTAACAGTGCAGCCCGTGGATTTGTCTTTACTGGACACGTGGATGAGATCGTTGTCAATCGTCTAATTTGGATGTGGCTATGAAGGACAAAGAGCCCATGTCCCCAAAAGTCAGCGTGTTCCTTTGTACTGCCGTGACCGTCATGTCTTTTGAGTCATTTTATCGGTATTCTACGTTGATTAATTGTTTGAGTTCAACAACCCTCATCTCTCTCGCCCTCGCCTCTCGTTCTCTCTCTCTCTCTCTCTCTCTCTCTCTCTCTCTCTCTCTCTCTCCCCCTCTGTTCCTCCATTCCATAATTTAACTGCTCATGACACACTATATAACATTGGGTGTGTGTGTATGCGCACGCACAACAGCGCCACTTTGAGTGTTACACATGCGCTCGCCTCCGGACTCAAGGTGTCGGGTGTTTTCCAGGTGTGGGTGTCACCCGGTCTGTTATTTTGACTCTACGATCAATTATCCAGGAGAACCTGAGAAGGTGTTTGAGCGTGGTTCACAACCTCGCCCTCCGTGCTAATCAAACCACCACGGAGGAGCGCAACTGCTGCTCCTGGAGCATTGTGCGCCGTGGCAATGCATCTGGTCACTCAGTCTCTTGGTGGTCTGGTCACAGCAGAGAGAACCACCATGGCTGTGGGCGTGGACGCCACCCTTACCCTTGCTAGCCATTTGTTTCCTGAAGCTCAATTTATACGTCTGCATCCGTGCCCACGGCGTAGGCTACGTGATGCTGTGTACCCGTCGTTTGCATACCCGTCGTTTGCATTTATGCTTCTGCGTCAGTGTTCAGTGCCTCGCTCTGCAATCACGCCGCCCATCGCAGGAAGTGCAACTCTACCAAGCGGACCAATCACAGTCCGCATCACCGCGGCGTCCAGTAGGCAAGGCGTACCCGACACCGTGGGTATCCACACAGAAGTATAAATTGCGCTTTAGTCGTGAACTTTGGCTGTAAGTCGTCTGCCACGATGGGTGAGAGGTGATCTCTTTCTCTTTTTCTCTCTCTTTCTCCCCCTCTCTCTCTTTCTCTCCCTCTCCCTTTTCCTTTCTCTCTCACTCTCCCTCTCTCCCCCTCCCTCCCTGGCACAGGGTGAATCAGACGGTCACAAGACTAAATACTGGCTTATTGTGGCCTAATTCATGGCTTGTTCTATGTCCACACACACACACAAACAGAAAGTGTGTGTGTGCGTGTGCGTGTGCTTGTGCGTATGTGCGCACCCCTGTCAGGGTGAAGCAGATTGTCACCTTACATGGTTGCTGTCGCTGTCCTGAGCAGAGGGCAGATGGCTCTCAGCATCTCTCTTCCTGTGTGTGTGTGTGTGTGTGTGTGTGTGTGTGATATGATTGCATATGAATGTGTGTAAGTGTGTTTGTGTGCTTTATAGTTTGTGTGTGTGCATCAGCTCATGTGTGGTAGCTTGTGTGTCTGTGCTCATGTGGAGAGAGAGAGAGAGAGAGAGATGGTATCAAATAAAACGTTCAGATAAGGATGAGGAGCAAGTATGTGACTCTGAGCTAGAGCTTAGATTGTCTTGAATCGGGATTTATAAGCTCATTTACAAATGTCCATGTGTACATTAATTAATGTACATTAATTTCATGACGTTTCAAGCCGTTTTTAAATCATGGCGACTACAAATACCTTTACACAAATATATACATTAGACATCCTACTATCAGATACTGTATATTGTCCTTTCCTATATACATATCTTATACATTAGATACATACACCCTTTTAGATACATTTGGTCATCTCCATATAGCCTCTGCAAATGTTTCTACTGGTGTAGTTCCTGTCTGACCACAGGGGGCACTGTTGGCCCATGCACCTCCACCACAATCTGTCCTAGGGCGAATTATCCACCTCCCTCACCACACACACACACACACACACACACACACACACACACACACACACACACACACACACACAGCACCTAAACAGAGCCAGCCTCATTCTCTGGTGTCCTTGTTATTTTGATGAGCTAAGACGGATCCTGGTTGAGCTGGGAACCTGTCCCCGATAATCTTCAGAGGACTCAGGGACTCAAGGTCTGGAGGCCCAACAGGCCACCGCCTCTTTCTCATTGTCCAAATCTCCTCTTCGTCATCCTCCTCCTCCTCTCTTCCTCGCCAGCTCTTCCTTCCCCGCCGGTGAGACTTTTACCCACATGGAGGTTGATCTCAAAACCTTCCACCCTCTGTCTCTCTGAAAGCACTGGTCTTTCGCGCCCACTGTAAACCATTCCTCCACTCCTCTCTCGCTATACCTCTCGCTCAATATATACCTCTCACTCCATCATTTTGTACAGATGTTCCAACTGTTTTGCGACAAAACAATGTCTGTCACACCGTGGCAGGGCGGCAGTTTCCAGTTCTGAAACCGGAAGGTTGCTGGTTCGATCCCCGGGCTCCGCCTATCTAAGTGTCGAGGTGTCCCTGAGAAAGACACACTCACCCCTAACTGCTCTTAACGTGTTGGTTGTTACCTTGCATGGTTAGCCAACCGTCGTCGGTGTATGAATGGGTTAATGACAGGCAACTGTAAAGCGCTTTGGATAAAAGCGTTTATAAATGCAATCCATTTACACCGTCCTGTGTGTGTGTGTGTGTTTGTGTGTATGCACACAGTAAATGTGCAACACTTCAATACCAATTGACCAACCATGGTCAATTGGTATTGACACGGACCCGTTAGTCACGTTTTGTCACCCTTTTATCATAATCCAAGTTCGGCCTTCATAGACGACGGAAGGATAGAATCTAAATCACCACCGTCAGCGGTAAACACAGCTGTGTGTGTGTGGATCAGTTTGTGTCCACACATACACATTAGCATTGTATTATGTTGGTATTTGTAATTGGCGAGGGTGTGTTTCATGCATGCTTTGTGTGTGTGTGTGTGTGCTGCTGGGTAGGTGTATGGTAATGATACCGGGGGGTGTTTATACGTCTGTCTGTGGCGAGTGTTTGGAGTGGTTGACTGAGTGGTGATTGTTGAGTGTAGATCGTCTGGAGCGTCCTCCCGCCTCTCTGTGGATGCTGAGCGCCAGGAAGAGGCAGGTTTACTGTTTTCATTTCGCTTCTATTTGCTCACTAATCACTCCCTCGATCATTATAGTACTGCTTTAACAGGTTGTACTGTCGGCCTGCTGACTGCCTGGCTGCCCTGTCTGTCTAGTTCTCTTTGTCTGTCTCTTTGTCTGTCTCTTCTTTCTGTCTATTGAGTTTAATGCCTCTAGTCTGAAGCTAAGTGTTGTCAGAATTTTTGCAACTGAAAAAATTTACTATTTGTAAGCCATCCCAGTGAACTTGTAGGTTTGTATTTGTAAGTTGCAGAAAAAGATTTGTAAATCTATGAATCGCTTGGCAATTCTGTATTGTCATTCTCACATGTGTAGATTTATTTAAGAAGAAATACACAAACAACTGAACCATACAATACAAATAAATACAATATTTATTCTATAATTATATGATGTATAATATTGTATAGAATATTTGTAATTGTGTATTTTTTTTATTTGAATACATTACAACTTAATATATATGTCCCGTAGATCACATACTCACATACTCGACACACACAGTTTTAATTTGTAGATTGAAGCATTTGGCGGATGTATTGCTGAGGACTATAGAACTATAAAACTATAAGAGACGCTGTAGATAGAAGCAAAACAAAAGGGCTTGTTAAATGAGCCGTGAAGGACACAGGCTTCTTCATCGTGGATATAATTGTGTGTTTCGTCTGTCTGAAACAAACTAAATATATCATATGTCTCTTAACCCTCTAAACCCCACAACCTGCCGGTGGTATTGAAATGCATGTTAATTGCCGAAATTACACCATTTATCATAGCCAGAAACTTTAAACATAGAAATTATCGTCAGATTTGCACCGAACCCTTCCGCCAGGAAAAGTAAACTAATCTTTGCTTAAAATAGTAACATTCCATCAAAATCACTTTATTCTACATGTCTTATTTAAAATGTTGGCAAAAAGAAACAGTTTGCACCAAAAAGATTCTGTCTAAAAAGAACATTTTTATAACTATGTTATAGCACAAAAGACACCGCTTCCTCCCCCTAGCCATGATTGTGATGTTTCCATAGAGGTGCAGGACTTGCAGGTGCATGAGTACAAATATGACGGGAGCAAAAAACACAGAGAAACTGCTCGGGGTTCAGAGGGTTAAACTAATCAACCAAATGATATGTTTTCTTAGGCTATAATATAAAACTATATACAGTACAGTACATGTGTGTGTTGTTGTGTCAAACACATTTGTTCCTTCATATAATTGTAGAGTTAAAAAGGGTAACATCATTGTTGCCATTGTTAGTATTATATCCTCCTAACAATGTAAGCCTTTCCTTGTGTAACGCCCAAAAGAAAAACACTGCCGTCTGGGACTTATAATATCTACTAAACTTGGGAGGCCTAATAGCCTACATTGTGTGACTTATACATACATACATGTATCTTCCAAATGCAAGATGTAGCTTGAGATTAAAGTACTCTCCGTCGCTCTAATATCTAAAGTAGACTCGCAGCCCTATTCTTAAAATGACAAGCCACAGAATAAATATAGCAAAGAAATATTAAAGCACACGTGAATGTGCACAAGAAAAATGGTTTACTCAAGCACATCGCTGAAATAATGAACTAAGATAATATGTTAGCATACCACAAATATGCCAAAAAATAAAACAAAACAAATGAAAATATGCATCAATTCAGCGTGCGCTCAACAAGGAAGTTCATGCGAAAATAATGGAAAGCTCTACTTTGCAATGGGAGGTTGTCAAGAATTCCCATTTTATATATTTCCGGCACAGAATATAGGCTATGCCTACGTGTCTTCAATTAGCATTAGTCATGGTCCGATTACATGTTCAGGGCACGTAGTTAGTGCCAAACGTGTTTGATAGGGAATCGCAGATAAGACACTCACAGGAGTGGATTCGTAGAGTTGTAATCAATCAGTTGTGTTCACACAAGTTGCAATGTATTCAAATAAATATTACACAATCGCAAATATTGTTTTTGGAGAGAGTGTAAGTTTGCAGTAGTTTGTGTATTTATTACATTGATTTACACAGACTTGGCAATCCAATTGGCAGATTTGCAAATCTTGTCTGCATAGCCAAATGCCAACCTGAGTTCTCATCTGGAGTTCATGTACAACTATGAATATGCTTTTCCAGTTTGACAAATCCTGACGACACTTACAATCATTTAGCGTGAAACTAAACTCCATATATGTCTCAAAAGAGAGAGAGTGTGTGTGTGTGTGTGTGTGTGTGTGTGTGTGTGTGTGTGTGTGTGTGTGTGTGTGTGTGTGTGTGTGTGTGTGTGTGTGTGTGTGTGTGTGTGTGTGTGTGTGTGTGTGTGTGTGTGTGTGTGTGTGTGTGTGTGTGTGTATACAGGGGTGCAATCTCCAGGTTCAGAAGGTAAAAAAAAAAATATTTTCATCTCCGCCAAAATGGATTTATTCTCCCCCCTCTTCCTCCCCCCCCTCTCTGGTGTCTTGTCAGTGAGCTCTCCCAGCGCCTGGCTGTCCGTCACGCGCGGCCGCCGCTAATGACATCAGATGACAGTCTTTGTTCAAGTCCCTGGCTGGAGATGATTGGCGTGTGGTTCTGCACAGTGGCTCTGTGTGGTTCACCGCAGCTCGCGGCTCTGTCTGCGGCCAAGTCCTTTCACCGCGGCCCCGTAGTCTTGCCGGCGGTTGCCTGTGGCCCTATCGCCTGCAGATTGATGCTACCCCGCCATGCGTTTTGTATTGCTGTGCTATTAGTTTGCTAAAAGGTACAATTGTTCTTGTGGATGTTGCCGTGGCGACACGTGTACATTTACATTTGCATTCAGGGCAGTTGGCAGACGCTTTGGTACAGAAAGATAGAAATAGAGCTGTCTTTCGAGCATTCATGGTTATGAGGCTAATAGAACGAGTTTCATAATTGCTAGGTTGCCTGCATAAGTCGCTGAGATACGAGCAGACTTGCCATTCTGAGCACGTTACCAACATCTAAGAACATACAATATGCCAAGCAATGCTAAGTACTATTAATAATGGCAAGACAAACAAACACACTAAGTATTAGGGTACTAATACATGAGTATTAGGTCTAAAGTATTAGGCTAGCAACGGGCACATGTCTTGGTACGTGTATATCTGTAAGTTTTGCTGGTGTTCACGAGGACTTTATCCTCCAGTCTTTTGACACGTTCTGTATTGTCCGTTAACATGAACTCCTCGCGATTGACCCCAATGTTACGAAGCAACTTGCACACACACACACACACACACACACACACACACACACACACGCAATGTAGTTATAGAGATTACGAGCTGGTAGCATCAGCGATAGTGCCGTGTGGGCCGATGATTTGTTGAGATGCTGACCTGGTCAGCTGCTTCCAGCTCCACCGGCCCTCGTTTTCTCATTAATAGCGATTTACTCTTCCTTGCTGTTACAAAATAAATACATACATAATACATATACAGTATATATACTATATTTATATAGTAACAAGAATACTCTGTGGAGGAAGCTGGACCCCCCACAGTAGTGTGTGCAGTTAAATCATCCACACAAACTGAAATGACCCTACAACCGCCTCACACAGTCCTGACAACCAAACAAACTTAACACTAAACTCGGATCGGAACCGGCACAGACCCCAACTGGAATTTGAACCTCGGTGTGTGTGAATGCTTGCTGTTGGTGATGGGGCCCTGAATTGGAAACAAACCGTTATTCATTGATTAGGTAATGAATTAGTTAAGGAAGGCCACTGAAGGCAGTGGTGTTGGTGGTGGTGGTGGTGCTGATGCTCGTAGTGGTGGTGGTGGTGTTGACGGAGCTGGAGGTGATCGATGTGAGGACGGAGATGCTGATAGTGGGCTTGCTGGTAGGGACTGGAATTGGCCCGAGACCTCCACATACGATTTTAAGTGGCAAATATTGCAACACAATATTTTCTTTGCCATGATTTAATCTATTGTGTGTGTTTATCATATTAGTTGGGGCTTGGGTTTTACTGGTTTTACTGGTCTGTCTGGTCTTACAGAAAGCAGTTGATGTGAAACGACAAAAGGCAATTGCAGATTACGTTGACGATTCGGGCTTAAAGAAATGTAAGAAGTACTGCGGAAGCAAAGAATGTGTCGATTCACGTTTGTGAAACTAATGGTGTGGAGGTGATGATGGTGTTGGTGGTTGGTAGAATAACAAAGGTGTAAGAGGTGGTGGTGGGCATAATGATGATGATGTGGTGGTGAGGGGAAGGGTGCGAGCTCCAGTTTCAAGGTTACTCTGAGTTTCCAGTGTCTCGCTAAGAGCGGTGTTTTGTGGCTTTCTAAATCTTTGGCTAAAGCCCGTAATGAATCAGGCGGCTGGCGCGGCATGCACAGGTAGATGAAATCAAATTTTTATTTACTTCTCTTAATATCACCTCATGTTCTCTTTTCCTGACATAATTGGCCTGGCATGCCGCTGAATAACTTGAGATGTATAAAAGGTCATTTTATCTCCCCCCCCCCCCCCCCCCCCTCCGTCTCTCCATCCTTCCCTTCCCCCTCTCTCCTCTTCTTAGCTCCCGCTCTCCTTCTCTCCATCCTTCCCTTCCCCCTCTCTCCTCTTCTTAGCTCCCGCTCTCCTTCTCTCCATCCTTCCCTTCCCCCTCTCTCCTCTTCTTAGCTCCCGCTCTCCTTCTCTCCATCCTTCCCTTCCTGCCTCTCTCCTCTTCTTAGCTCCCGCTCTCCTTCTCTCCATCCTTCTCTTCCCCCTCTCTCCTCTTCTTAGCTCCCCCCCTCCTTCTCTCCATCCTTCTCTAAAAGTCCTCTCTCTCCTCCCCTCTACCTCTCTTCTCTACCCGTTCCTCCTCCACCTCTCCATCTCTCTGCTCCCTTCTTTTCTTCTCTCTGCATCTTTTGATTAAACGGACTCCCCGCTAGTCCCCCCCCCTCCCTCCCTCTCTCGCTCTCTCGCTCTCTCTCTCTCTCTCTCTCGCTCTCTTGCTCTCTCTACCGATTCCTTCGCTCTTTTTTCAATGCAGTGGTCATGCAATGCAGTCAGTATATCTAAAGCAGTTCAGTTTGTGATAAGTCATGTTGGTAATAATGGACATTTAATGAACATTCTGAAAGGGTCCCTCTCTCCCCAGCTCACCGCCCTCTCTCTCTCTCTCTCTCTCTCTCTCTCTCTCTCTCTCTCTCTCTCTCTCTCTCTCTCTCTCTCTCTCTCTCTCTCTCTCTCTCTCTCTCTCTCTCACGCTTGCTCGCCCCCCCCCCCCCCCCCCCTCTCTCTCTCTACTTCAACGCAGCGGTTGTGTCAATGCACGTTAGCAATAATGGACATTAAATGAACATTCTGAAAGTAACTCTCTCTCTCTCTCTCTCTCTCTCTCTCTCTCTCTCTCTCTCTCTCTCTCTCTCTCTCTCTCTCTCTCCCACCGTCTCGCTCCAGAGGAGGAGGTAGAGAACTTTGATGTGTCCAGTCTGCGGGAGGAGTCACTGCGGAACATTGAGGCTGACAGCTTCTGGTGCATGAGCAGACTGCTGGACGGAATACAGGTAACACACACACACACACACACACACACACACACACACACACACACACACACACACACACACACACACACACACACACACCTGCCATATGCACGCATGCATACAGTGTACAGCTTCTGGTGTATGAGCAGACCACACACACACCTGGCGCACACTTCACACACACACTTGGCACACATACAAGCAGAGTGCTGGACAGAATACAGGTAACACACAAATAAACACGTATACACACACAGCAGCTGTCAAACTCTTAACATTTAGGTTGACGAAAGGGAAACATTAAACATTGATGTTTTTTAAGACATTAATGTATATAAAAATGTATAAAGCATGAATACAACTGCACTTCTGTCTCTATATATATATTCACATAGCCACAAACACACACACTTTAGCTGCCTACCGTCATCGCTAAAAGACTATATTTACTTTTCCACTTCATGGAATTACTAGATGTGTGTGTGTAGTGGTGTACTAGCTTGTGTGCATGCGTTTGTGTGTGTGTGTGTATGCGAGTGCAGTATTTCCCTTGTATGTATGTGTGTTTGTGTCTATGTTCGCCAGAGAGCGTGACTGCTACACAACGTAAGTTCCAAGTTCTCTAATGCTGGGCATACTGTTTCATTCCAACTCCTACTGTACGAGTAAATCGTCTGTGATGTAAAGCCAAGAATTCACGATTTATGTGCTCACACAGTCCGATCGTCAAGCCACAACCTGAGTGCTCACACTGCATGTAAATAAAACGGCCCGTCGGACCCCGTCCCCATTCTGGCTATTGACAATTGTCAACAAAAATTTATTGAAAAGCTCTTTGTTTGAGTCTGACCCTTCAACAACAACAAAAAGCATCGGTGCATAAGGACTAATGACATGCGGCTATTTCCTGCCAACGTTTCTCTCGTTCAAATGGGTCATGAGAGGAGGAGGAAACATCACAGAGGCATGTATGCTGTTGCCACAGCTCGACCCACCTGGCCTCCATATTTTCTGTCCACACGATGCGCCGCATTGCCATGGTGCTTTCACATGCTCTGTTTGTCACTTTGCATAGTGAGAAAAAGGAGCTGATCGTGGGGAATCGACTTGTGGCTCTGCTTCAACTGTGCGAGATCCTGACGACCGGTCGGCCGTCGTAGGCCTGCCGATCAGACCGGATCGGACCGGTCCTCGCTCCCATATTTACACTGCACGGCAAACAATGCCTGACGAAGCTGAAATCCGTCCCGACTCTAAATGGAGTCCTGCGACGAAAAAATCAGGTCAAAAACGGGCTCAAATCGTACAGTGTATGCCTGGCTTAACACGGTTGCACTCGCGTGGCGCGTTGCGCTCCGTTCACTTTCTGTCGCCTTATAGCTTTACCTCCTCTCGCCATCTTCTCTCTCTTTTGAGACCTCGTCCAGCATTCATTGGTTTACAAGGTCTGATGCGTTCGACGAGGCGGGACACCACGACTCCTTTCTGCTGAGGGTTCTCTAATTAGACAACGTTAGCGGTGACCTTAACCGACCTTCGACTAACACTCCTAAACCAGAGTAGCAGAAGAAGAACCGACTAATTCGCTCTCTCACCAGACCAACGCTTGAATCAGTGCTGTCTCTAGCCGCGCTGTGTTCAATTAAAAATAAAAAAGTATTTCACCATAATAGTGGCTATTAAAAGTTACCGTTTCTCAGAAGAAGCGCCGTCATCCCCTCCCATTGTTGAACTCTTTAGAAAGGTTGAGCTGTTCAGGCTACTATTTTAATACATCGTGTTACTCAAGACAAACTTGAAATTAAATGTCATGCTAAAACAAATGTGTTCTTTTTAACCATGAAAAGAAAATCCTTGGATATGTATTATGATCCATATTATATACTGTACATAATACTCACACTTCTACTCCTCAATGGTGAATAGTATACTTTTATATATGAAGTTCTCTGTATATAACGTAAATTAGGATTGGCTTACAAGTTATGAGGCAGTTATGCCTCTCCTAAACCCTAGCACTAACTTGCATGTTTGTACGTCTTGGCATTATTAATAGGACTTGTTTAGCATATTCTATGTTCTTAGATGTTGGTAAAGCACTTCTGCTCTTATCACAGCTATTATGCAGGCAACCTAGCAATTATGAAACTCGTTCTATTAACCTTGTAACTATGAATGCTTGAAACCTGCTCTATTCTTATCTTCATGTACCACAGTGATATATTGCTGTCTCCTTCAGCAAATATACTCTTTGTAAGTCGCTTTGGATAAAAGCGTCTGCCAAATGTCTTCAATGTATTAATATAATGTGTACGTACTAGCATGTACATCAGGGCTGTCAAACTCATTTGAGGTCCAGGGCCGTAACAGACCCAATGCTGCTTAGCGGGGGCCGGACTAACAAAAAACCACGAAAATGCATATGAAAGTCTTGTAACTTGTGAAGTTTAGTTGTTATTTGTAGGAACTGCAAAACAAATGTGTGATTATGATCGAGTGAAGAAATCTACGAAAAGAAGAAAGCAATCCATTTTATCAAATTGCCTCCCAGGCGCAATTGAATCAGCTCGCGGGCCGCATCTGGCCCCCGGGCCGCATGTTTGACACCCCTGGTGCACATATTAATGTGTTGTATAAAAGTGTGCTATTACTTGCATAACGGCTACCTCTCTAATGACTGAAGTCACCCAGTGTTTCCTCACTGCAGGGTGCTTTGGGCCCCATTAAGATGCCTTAAGAGATCTCATTATTCTGTGATAATCAGAATATTATTCATGATAATAAACTGCAATCAGGACCAACGCTATTTAATTAAACCAAGCTTAATTAAGACCGGTGGTATGATGTATTACCCACAGGTACCGCTATGTCCCCTCTTTTGGCGATCAAAAACACGTAACACCCAAACAGCATCTACTCACCCCACACACACTCATCAAACGTGTGTGTGTGTGTGTATGTGTCCGCTGCACCCAGACAAGCACTGGCGAATCCGTCAGGGTTTTCAGAGGATTGCAGTCCACACACGCATGCCAGAGCTGAACATACAACTGTTGAGTAGATATGCCCACGCTGCGCCACACAGTGTGGTCCTTGCTGCATGCGTTGTGCAAGCTGTGTGTGTGTTGCACTGTGTGGTTGTGTGTGTGTGCGGACCACCGGACGGTGCGGTGAAGCACAGAAGCAAAGCAGGCTGTGCCCCTTTTCCACCATCAAACGGACACCTGCATGTAAACAGCTTAGCCCCCCCCCGTCTACAGTCAACACACAGCCAGACAAGCTGTTTCTGTCCGCCAGGCTGAAATGGCTGGCTGCCTGAATGGCGGGTTAGTGGGCTGGCCAGTCAGTCAATCAAAGGTCTGTGTGTGTGTGTGTGTGCGTGTGCGTTTGTGTGACTGTGTGTGGTTGGTCGACTGGTTGGCTGGCCTTGATTGACTGACCGGCGGGCTGGCTGGTTTGCTGACTGGTTGGTTTTCTGGCTGGCCCCAGCTGAGTTTTTTTGTGTTGTATCTGGCTGACTGGCAGCAGCGTTGCTGTTTGATGCTGAGCTGGAAGCTGTGGGTGTCCTGTGGTGCTCTGCGCTCCATCACTCATGAGTCACCTCAGGTACTTGATGACATGCATCTACAATTACAATTCACTGGAAGTCGCTTTGGATAAAAGTGCCTATGTACACATATATACTGTATACATATATACTGTATACAGTATATATGTATACATATATACTGTATACAGTGTATACATATATACTGTATACAGGGCTCGACAGTGCAAACCATTTCGCTCGCATATACAGGTTAAACATCCCTATGTGCAAACATTTAACATTTTACAGTTTACATTTAGGAGAACATTGTGGACATTTTTTGGGGGAATTAAATTAAATGGATCACGTTTCCGGCTTACACACACACACACGCACATGGTTAGCCCACCGATCAAGGAAATAGCCGCCGATATCAGACACATTCCACTAGATTTTGGGGGGTGTAGTTCATCAATCTGTTTCCCCACATTCGCGGCGGGAGATTGGTGACGAGCAGTAACTCCCCATTGCACCAAAGTGACGCAGTATGTGGCTACAGCAGTGGTAGAAACAGGGGTGCTTGTACATGGAGGATCATGACAATGTAACGAGAGGAAAAATCACAGTGTTGATATTTTGGATTCTCACCAGTTGCCAAGAAACGCAGCGTAACCTTCATTTAGTCTTCATTTAGGCGACATATGTGATGTAAAGCTTATAACATACTTCAACACCTGACTATTAGTGGTAGCTGCCAATGCATTTCTCCCGTTCAAATATCGCAGTTTTTATTGCAAGAGAGCGAAAAAACTTATATCTTTCCGGCTTACACACACACACACGCACATGGTTAGCCCACCGATCAAGGAAATAGCCGCCGATATCAGACACATTCCACTAGATTTTGGGGGGTGTAGTTCATCAATCTGTTTCCCCACATTCGCGGCGGGAGATTGGTGACGAGCAGTAACTCCCCATTGCACCAAAGTGACGCAGTATGTGGCTACAGCAGTGGTAGAAACAGGGGTGCTTGTACATGGAGGATCATGACAATGTAACGAGAGGAAAAATCACAGTGTTGATATTTTGGATTCTCACCAGTTGCCAAGAAACGCAGCGTAACCTTCATTTAGTCTTCATTTAGGCAACATATGTGATGTAAAGCTTATAACATACTGAAACACCTGACTATTAGTGGTAGCTGCCAATGCATTTCTCCCGTTCAAATATCGCAGTTTTTATTGCAAGAGAGCGAAAAAACTTATATCTTTTTGACTTTGGGCCTATTTTATTTCGTTGTATCGTTAGTGTTTCTGCTGGTAACATTTTGTGAAAATGTTGGCATGGCAGCCCGCCACGCCAAAAAATAAATAAAATGAATAACAATCCAACCAATCAATGATCTAATGCGACGCCTTGGGGACTCCACATCGCCCCCCCCGTGCAGGCATTACGGAATTCAGTGGTTAACGACACTAATGGGCTACGTTACATTGCATTGTCATTCAGCAGTTATTCATAGCCTAAAGCTCCAATAAAAATGAGCTTACTTAGGTATTTTCCGAGGAAAAGAAAGACAGAGGAGGTAAGGGCTGAGACGTTTCCTGAATAACTCGAGTAACGCGATGGCTAAAAATCCTGCAAATTTTGTTGCATCGAAGCGTTGTTTAATCCATATAACTACCGGTATCCAGCCAGCTGTGTTTAATCCATAGAACTACCAGTAGCATGTTGTGGATGATAAAGCCCTGTGCACACATCGCCTGTTTCTGCGCGCAATCGTCTTTTTTTTCCCAATTGCTCCCAATGAGAAGAGAGCGTACGCGCCGCTCCGAGTTGAAAACATTACAACTTTTCATAATGATGTTGTCACCAGTGCATTTCTGTCGTGTCGAGTGGGGAATACTTTTTGAGAAGAATCATAATAAGTTGTCGCTACGATGTTAAGCTAGGAGCTAACGTGGCGTAACGTCATCATAAACAAAGCATAGACGTGCGTCTCGTCACCCCAGTACTGTGGAGCTGTCTAGATAACAGATCCAGTTGCTCCCAGTGCTCCCAGTACCGTCGTGCTGTCAATAGCGGGTTGGAATGGTTCAGCGTCTGAGCACGACCCATCCAGTTCAACAGAGCGGACCCGACACATGTTAACATTAGCATTTAACGTAAAACAACATGATGCAGTTGGATGAATGGTCTAGAAGTTTGAGTGTGGAGGCTAGCTTAAAACTAATATTACATATAAAAAGTTGGCTGATTGTACTAGAGTACCAGTCAAAAGTTGTGGACACCTTCTCATTCAATGGTGTTTTCTTTATATAGATATTTGCGGGCAGGTGTGTGGTGCTATGGCCGGGCCTCATTGGGTAAAACACGACTTCATTCAAACAAACAGAACATCAAAACAGTCCATGGTTAGTTTTTCCATTGTTCCAAGAAATCACCAACTGCATTAGAGGTGAACAAGATCGAGACTATGTCCCACTTAGGAATTCAAGATATCTTGGTGATAGCTACTCGATTCCAAATCTGAGCTTTAAGAAACATTTCGTCAAAAGATGTCAAAAACTATTAAATACAACTTGGCAAACTTTAGACAGATTAGATCCTCTCTATCTACAGAGGCTACTAAGGTATTTCTGCATGCTGTAATTTCTCACATATCTCACACTGCTGGGGGCAGGCTAGTCAAACAACAATTAGGCCTTTAGAATCCCTGTACAAACAGGCCCTCAAAATCTTTGACAAAAAGCCATTTAGGTACCACCACTGTGACATACTAGACAAGCACAATCTACTAACTTTTGAAAATTTCAGAATATTTTCAAATGTATGTACAGTTTACAAAATCCTAAAAGGCTTGGCTCCCACCTGTTTGCGTGAGTTTGTCTGTTACCGTGGCTCTGTAAGGTCCACTAGAATAGCTTCTGTACATAGCTGCACTGTACCCTTTCTCTATTCAGCATTTGGACAGGCAGCCTTCTCTGTTAAAGCTGTCACACAATGGAACACTATTCCACTATTCCGGTCGCTTTGGATAAAAGCGTCTGCCAAATGCCTTAAATGTAAAACATAAAAAAACTGTGTCTTGCTTGATGGCTTTAAAGCGAATATCAAAAAAACACTTAAAACTCTCACATCAATGCACCCACTAACTTGTTAGTGACCATTATTAGTGATCATTATTTTTTATTTCAGTCACTTTCATCTCCCCATGGGGCTGACAAGGTGTGTGTGTGGGTGTAGTGTTGTGTGCTGCGTGCGTGTGTGTCTGTGTGTGTGTGTGTGTGTGTGTGTGTGTGTGTGTGTGTGTGTGTGTGTGTGTGTGTGTGTGTGTGTGTGTGTGTGTGTGTGTGTGTGTGTGTGTGTGTGTGGTGTTGTGTGGTTTGTGTGTTGTGGTGTGTTGTGCTGTGAGGGGTACTCATGTGTCTGTATGCTTTACATGTCTTACTTGTTGAGTGATGTTTTTATCTGTGTTGTATTAATTTGTACCTCGGGACTGCAGATGCAAATTAGCCTAACGCTAACTCTGGTGCAATGCATTAATTGGTTACATTTATGTTTTTAATTGCACATGGTCCCTTTCAAATAAAATTTTCAAGTAAAGTAAGAGGACAGGTTAAAGTTAAGGGTCTGTGTCCACCAGGTGTGTTTTTTTGCACAAGCAACACCTATTTTCAATACAAAGCCTATGAAGTTCAGCGTTGACAGGACTCAACCCTCTGCACAAAAACGGCCTCAGCGTTCACCTTTTTTTTCCCGCTCCACTCCCAGCTCTTTCAGTTGAAAGTTAAATTTTTGGAAGAGCGCTGCGCTTGTCAATGTCACTTCTCTCTTGTCGGGCAATTCAAATGGAGGAGGGGGCGGGACAACACTGTCAACAATGGCGGAGGAGAAACTGCAGCTGCTGCTGCTGCTCCCAATGCCAGGACGCCATTTCTGTCCATCGTTTCAAAGTGAACAATGAATCTCTAATAGAAATAGACGGGATCTGCTACTGTTTACGTTCGCAACGAAGGAACGCGGAAGGTTTTCGTAACCTAGAAACAATAAGCGCTCGAGAGAAGCACTCTGAAAATTAGGTCGTGGGCGCTACCAGCGAAAAAAACACATTTACATTTAGGGCATTTGGCAGACGCTTTTTCCAAAGCGACTTACAAAGAGACATCTGGTGGACACAGATCCTAAAGCGTTACTGATTCTTATGGCCATTACTGCATATCTTGCAGTGAACATTTTTTTTCTGAATGTAGGCTATAGGAAATAAGTGATGTTGACCTTTTTCAGAATTCTATTTTTGCTTCTTAGAGCAAATGCGACTAATATGCAATTATCACAGTGCATGTAATTAATAAAAAAAATAATAATTGCTTGACTCTTGCCCTTATATACTGTATCCCGTCTGGCTGAATACTCTGATTGGCTAGCAGGTGTGTGTTAAAACTGTATATTGCAGACGTGGTTCGGCTCAAGTTGAATCATTTCTTCCGCTACCCAACCTGTAATCAAAGCAGCGTTAAACACCGCAGCTGTCAAAGCTTACTTCAGGGTTTCCCACAGCTGTCTATAGGTGACGCGCAGCACCTCTGCTCACTGAGTTGCCGCCGCCACTAACTTTTCACAACATGAAAAACAACATATGTGTAATTAATGGGACAATTCAAATGGAACAAAAAAAGCACACGTATCTTTCACCATTGACAACCATACATATTCTTTCGGAAATCAGAAACCGTATGGGATGACTTAGGCACCCTTGTAGGCCTACAAATATAATAATGTTTCCAGTTAAAAACCAAAGTCTCAAGTTTGAGTATGATGGTAATGGCTGATTGTTATTAATGTCTCCCTGCTCAGGGACAGCAAATGTTAACGAGCTAAATAGCCAACTATGGCCCAACGATTGGGTTGTGGCCCCTGTCAAATAAACTAATCAACCAAACTAAGCCAATCACAGCAGGTAGACGACCACTAACCACTCACACATCTCCCAGGGCAGAAGGTGGATGTTTGTTTTGGTCTGGATGCTTGTTTCGCTCGTGTTGTGTTTACCGCCTCACCTTTTCATCAATTACCTTATGCTCTACGGTAATATGCCCTGTTAAATTTTTCATCCCAAAAGTCCTATTCTCTTTGCTGCCTGTTCCATGAGCAAGGCACTAGACCCCAGGCACTAGACCCCAGGCCAAACCTATCTCTGGTTGTTAGCCTGCATGGTTTACCAGCACAACAGTTGTGTGACTGCATGTGGAGTGATTCAAGTGGTTCTCACCAGCCAGACGGGGCTCCATAAATGTAGTCCATTGAACATTTCAAGCGTAGGGGGGGATTCTGGTTCCCCTGTGCGCCAGGCAGCGGTCCTTTACCCATCCCCGTTCAAAGAGGTGGATGGAGAAAGTGATGAAAAGTTTAAAAATCCATTATTTCCTCAGCACACCCTGGAGGCGCTTTCGCTTTTAAAGAGACCGGACGGAAACTCGCCTGTTATGCTAATTCCCCCGTCCTCAGCTTCTACAGCGGGGGGCCCTTTAATGGGATTCCAGCCCCCGACCCGAGGAGGAGGTATGCTAATGCCGGGCCGTTAGCGCGCACCACTGACTCAAATGGAGGAAGGCCCCTGGCCCCCCCAATAAGGTTCTGATCCCAGGGGCCGACCCACCTGGGGTTTTGGAGACAGGACAGGTGGTTGTGGTGCAATCAGACGACTTGAGTTCAGAATAGAATAAATACAAAATGTTGTTCAAAGAATGCATGGGAATCTGACATTTTGAAATGTAACAACCCAAAAAATTTGGATTGAACTATAGTTTTAGTTGCCAGCACTAAAGAAAGACAGTTGGTGAGAGCTCCAACACAAACAAATTAATTAAAATAATGTTCTGATATACAAAGACTTCTGTACTTATTTTATATGCTCAAGCAGCTACTTGAAATGGCGAAGCGATTAAACAACCGCCACAAGTACTTTGTGTCTTGGAATAATCATAGCTACTGTTGATTTTAAATCGCATGCCAAGAGGGCCCCTTGCACACATGCCATACATATTCTGAACATTTCCTGCATGAGGTCATGGGGTGTGAATGGAAATGAGGGTTCGAAATCCCAGGAAAATCTGCTCCGGGAGAGGCACGTAGGGTTACATTCTATTCATAGGGTTAAGGGTTACATCTGACATAAGATGCTTCCACGTGGCGCAAGCAAACCAAGCACTCTGCCGATTATGTATTTGAATCCATGACCTTGACATGATCTTAAGGAGCCAATGCTTTTTTTGGTGATTGGATAACAATATCCATACAACCTATTTTGGTTTGGAAACAACCTCCTTTTTTTGCTTTTTGACTGGAAGCTGGAGTGGACATATTCACAAATCCTTAATGTACATGGACGCAATACTCTTGGGTGACTCCTGTTGTACACGCTATGTCTTCAGGGGGAGCAAGAAGGCTGGTTGCCATTAAAAGTGGAAGTAGTCACCCTTTTGCTGGAACTTGTAATTATGAAGTAAATGCAGATTGCAGTGTAATGGCTTTTGTTCTCTATAATCCACTACTATTCTAGCCCAGTAGCTGCAATGGATAGAGGCACAACTAAAGCAACTCTACCCACTATGGCAGGGGTGCCCACACTTTTTCAACTTGCTGACCGTTATTAGCTCCATTAATTCGCGGTTCTGATCCGGGAGGGGGGTGAATGGATATTGCTGGATATTGGTGGGGACATGTCCCCAGTGTCCCCACTAAATTCTACCTTTGCGATCGACGTATTGGGCACCCCTGCACTATGGTAACAGTTAAACATAGAATAGGCCTATATTTAATATCAACAGTCAAACTTAAGTCTCACAAACGGGACATAACACTTTTCAACATTCTATCAGCCCTTAACCCATTTGTGAATGTTACTGCATGCAACATGGGTTTGTCTACAATGTCATTATCAGACAACATGGCAGAAAGTGGTGACAGATATTTTTCATCCATCTAAGAGCACTAAATCTGAAGTGTGGGTGCATTTTGTGTATTGCAAGAGTGCTGATGGAAAGTTTATTGAAGTTGGTTACCCTGTCTGCATAACGTGCAGAAAAACAATCGCTGCGATCTTCCGAGTCATCCTCTTGACCACCACCTGTTACTTTACAACAAATGCAAGTTAAGTTAACTTTTAGCTCAATGCCTGATGTGGGGAAAGATATGTGAGGAAGAAATTCTGTATGCATGTGTGTTATGATTATCTACTAGTGCGCTCAGTCAAAGTTAATTGTTAGAAAACCGTCAGTATCTTAACTTAATCGAATGACTGCAAATTCAAGACGTCAGTGGCTGTTCAGTGATGTCAAATGTATTCATTAGCCTCTACTGCAGCTTTCGAGAAAACATGCTAATATACACGTATGGGAGAGAAGCCGGGCCCGGCGGGGCCAGTTGTAGTTTCTCCCCAGTTTAAGTTTTTGTTCACCTAGAAAATTACCAAAAACAACTAAAATATTGGCTGTATTGTTGTCATTTAGTCAAAATGCCATTATGTTGCCATTGAAAAAAATGCAGAAATAAGCAATTTCAGGTATTGGAATTGCACAATTGATTAATGCTGGTGCTGTTTTGTCTTTATTTTGTCTTTTTCTGACATTGTTTTGCTTGGTTTAATAATGATAAATAAAAATATATGCACTGAAAAGTTATGTAGTTGGTTGATTAATTGTATGACTAAAAATGTATTTCATAGATTGAACATTCAACATTGAAATTACATAAAATAAAACTGGCGATAGACAAGCTTTTCCCTTAAAACGCTATGCTGAAATATCATCATTTTACTGTCGTCAAGGGTGTGTACACACTGTACACACTCAGACTCCTTTTTTTTCTTCATTCAAATCTATGGGAAGCGACCCATAGATGGACCCCTTTAATGGTAGATGGGGAATATGACTTGGCCTGAAAAAATTTTTTCTGTCAGAATATTTTTTTTTGTCTTTAATCCCTGCTATTGCTATGCATCCAAATTAACTCAACCCTTCATAGTTCTGCCCAATTTGGTGCAAATGCATTATTGCGTGTCTGCCTTGGGCTGGGAAACGCTGCCATAAGAGTCCTTGGAAGGTGAGCCACTGTTCATGTTGCAGTGTGTCCTAAGGCTAACACCGTTCTTTCTACATTGTGTTTTCTGAAGCACTGTTACGTTGACTCGGCTCAGACAGCAACGCAGTCCTGGTATGACTTGATGTCATGCCAGGACTCCACATCACACAATCACAAACTCTTTTCAAATTTTAAAATCGAATGTTCATAATTTCAGATTTTTTTGAATGGAGGACGTTTCACACAGTATGTGTGAAAGTGCCTTGAAACTCTCACTACAATCAGCAGCACTGAGTGTACTTTTTATTTTTCCATCTGTCTGTTGAGCCGTGTTGGTCTTCCGCCTTCTGGATCTTTCTCGTGTAAATATATGGTAGAACGCTGCTTTACTCCGTGTGGCCACTCCGGTAACTTTAATAAAGACTTTTAAGTCCTCTCACTCACCCATTTAGATTGGTTTCTGAAGTTCATACACCCGTACATGCACATTCACCCTGACCCATGTCCATTCACGTAAATTCACCCATTCTCCTGTCCACACACATTCAATCGTGCACACGAATTCACCTGTGCACACCAATTCAACCTATTATACAAATTCACCCCCTCACACAACCATTCCCTCCCTCACAATATTAACTTCATAGTTATAACAGTTAAAAAGCCCTGGATTGGTGGGAAATCAGGCAGGGTGGGGGATCAGTTGTTGTTGTTGTTGTTGTTGTTGTTGTTTTAAGCCAACAGCTTCTTGTCATAATTTGTAGCAACAGACCACGCTGTGGTTCAGATTATCTATGTTTTCCATGCAGAGGACCGCCATCTGTTGCTCCCGCCCCCCCCGGTGGTGGCTGCCAGGGAACAGGGTCTCCCTGGGCAGGCAGCAGGAGCGCAATGACAGCCGCGTTGTAGACGGCGGCGGTCAGCCAGACACTCCCTGTCCCGGTCTGGTCTCTCCCAGGAGGGAGGGAGGCTGGGTGGGGGGGACCTCCCTCCCTCCCTCTCCCTCATGGGCTGTCACTCATCTTGCACACACCAACATACGGACACACACTAGATGGATATACACACACACACACAGACACGCACACACACAGACACGCACACACAGACACGCACACAGATAAACTCATGACACACACACATACTTGATATACAGACACTAGACACACACAAACACTCTAGACACAGTGAGCAGAGGCCAGCTGGAGTCTGTCCTTGTGGGGACTGGTTGAGTGACGGGACGTGTGTATGGATCGCTCTTCTGGGAGATGCACACTGGGAGGGTGTGTGCGTGTCTGGCAGTTACATATAAATAACACAGTGTCAGGGTGGACGGAACAGATGTGTGTGTGGATGTATGGGTGTGTGTGTGTGTGTGTGTGTGTGTGTGTGTGTGTGTTTACTAGTTGTTTGCATTAAAGCGGAGTCAATGAAGGACCTTGGGTTTAGTTGAGCTGTGGTGCTGATTTCCTCAGAGAGAAGGTGCTGAAGGCCACTATCTCGGTCTACCTATGTTCAGTCATGCACACAAATACACAAATACACACACACACACGTACACACACACACACACACAGATCACTAATGTGGTTGATCCACCTGTAGCCATTGTTGTATCTGATCTGTTATTTGTCTGTCTCTCCAATATATATGAACACACACACACACACTCAGCAGACTATTGCCTGTCTTTCTTTGGTCCTGCTGTCAACTCTGACTTTCATTATTGTCCACATCTTATCTGGTCCTGTCATCTACTGACACACACACACACACATAGAGAGAGAGACACACACACACACACACACACACACACACACACACACACACACACGTATTGTATTCCGGGTCATGTCCACCTTGGTGACAGACATCCTCAGCCACAATGGGAGCCAATCACTGAGCAGCCAGCGGCCATTGTTGTTGTTAATAGAGGAGAGGGGACATCGACCCAGAGGGGGAGGAGAGGAGAGGAGAGGAGAGGAGAGGAGAGGAGAGGAGAGAGAGAGAGAGAGAGAGAGAGAGAGAGAGAGAGAGAGAGAGAGAGAGAGAGAGAGAGAGAGAGAGAGAGAGAGAGAGAGAGAGAGAGAGAGAGAGAGAGAGAGAGAGAGAGAGAGAGAGAGAGAGAGAGAGAGAGAGGATTAAAGCGAGCTTTAATAATGCAGATGTAATTAGTTGTGGCCTCTAGCTCTTTAGACTGGCCCTTCACTTGTTTAAAGCCCCTAACCACATTAAGACACTGGAGGGACGAAGACATGGAGAGACAGAGGGAGGGAGAGCGTGGAGAAAGAAAGTCCACTCCTTTTTTGCATGATTCTGTCCATTTCCAGTTCAGTTTTCAGTCCAGATCTTAGTACATCAACCAGTGCATTGGAGTACAATGAACATGCATGTATATGCTTAGTCTGTTTTTGCTTTCACTCTTGGCGGTTTATAAGTGAAGGGAAGTTTCCAATAGGGTGCAAAAGGAAGTGAAATGAAGTTTTGTGATGCTTTTAATTCAACACAGAAGTCTACCATGGACAAGCAGCTCACCTATACAGGCTTTTAGGTGGAACCTAAAACCAATATGAGAATAGAGTTGTGATGTCACAATATCAGAATATAGTTGTGGTGTCATGATATGAGAATATAGTTGTCATGTTGTGATATGAGATTGCAATTGTCACAGTATGATAATAAGGTAAAGACAGGAATGCTATGTTGGAAAGAATAGAGATGGAGGGAGAGAGGGATGTGAAAACTAATGAAGGGAAGGAGGGAGGGAAGGAGAGACCGATGTGGATTATTGTGGAAGGTAGGAGAAGGATAAGTGCAGGGAGAGATCGAGAACTAGAGGGCAACGATGATGCGGAGGCTTGGACACACACACACACACACACACACACACACACACACACACACACACACACACACACACACACACACACACACACACACACATCTGAGTTGTGCTGAACCTGAAGGACAACTTGAGCTGTATGTTACTTAATGACTCTCTCTCTCTCTCTCTCTCTGCGCCATTCTCTCCATTTCTCGCTCACTCCATCGTTCACTCTTTCTCTCTATCACTCTCCCGCTCACCCTTTGTCTCTCTCCCTCGTTCTCTCCATTTGCCACCTCAGCTGTTCTCTGGACACTCTGAAATTACCCCTGCAGGAAACCTCATTTGGCGTGTGTGTGTGTATGTGTGTGTGTGCGTATGTGTGTGCTTGTGCGTGCGTGTGTAACCTTATTTATTTAATGTGCCTTATTTGGCATTAAAGAAAGAAAAGTCACGCTGCTATAGACACTATAAATGCAAACTACTCCCAAACAAGCATGTTGTTGCTTGGATGATCCTCGATAAATGTACATCACACACACACACACACACACACATATACATATATATATATATATATATATATATATATATATATATAAAAAACGAGTCATATTGATGATACACTTTGATCACTTTAAATTATCAGCAGATAGTCTATGTTGGTCGACTCCAAGCCAAGGGTTCTGGGTTCAATTCCCAAAGTCCACAGTCCACCCGTAGGCACCTGTTACGACCTGTCAACGTCACATATCTGAATACACCGATAAAATGGATGAAGCTCCTTAAGACGCTAACTGAGTAACTGCCGTAACCAAGCCACAACAGTAACCATAGTAACTAAGTGTTATTGGTGCATATCTTTGCAGGACAACTACACGTTCGCTCAACCTGGGATCCAGAGGAAAGTCAAAGCGCTTGAGGAGCTGGTCAGCAGGATCGACGGTGAGATGCCCATCGATCTGTCTGTCTGTCTGTCTGTCTGTCTGCTTGCCTGTCTGTCTGCATGTCTGCCTTTTTTGTCTGCCTGTCTGTCTGGTTGTTTGATTTCTTGCCCTGTTTTGTCTTCCTTTATATCGTGTTAACATATTGTCATTATCATGTTATTACTACATACAGGATAGAGTCAATGACACACACACACCAAATGATCAATATCTAGCATCTCAGTGTCCTGGTAATGTCTCCCTCCCATAAATCCCCCCCCCCCCTTTGATAAATCTTTTAATAAATCTCTTGAATGATTATATTCAATTATATTCAAAAGAATAAAAAAAAAACGTTCCATCGAGCCGCGTTTGGTTTGCAGCCGTTTCCTCCATGATCTTGCGTGACCCATTTGTCTCCTTCTCCCTCTCTCAATGTCTTCTGTCGTCCCGTTTAGATTTACCTTGCCGTTGTGCGGCTCTCAGCGAATCACATGCCAAAACACACGAGCAGCTCTCCGCACTTTGCGGGGTAAATCCAAATTTAGTGTTACATTGAGAAACGGCAGCATTAGTGAATTAAACCTTCTCACACCTCCACTGACACTACAAGTGCCAATGGGCAATTATAAAGATTGAAAAGTTCCCTGTTCTTGTCTGGAAGACAAGGTCTGGTGAAAGAGAAGAAAGGTCTGTTATTTTATTGCTAAAATCGGCAAGAAACCAAAGAGGGGGAGAGAGTTGGAGGTAGGGAGGGGGCGAGAGAGGTTAATTCTGGGTACACATACAGGATGGTTAGCCTGAATTTGTGCCCGATTTCTCCCTTACAACGCTGCTGTGCAAAGCCCAGATTTTCTGGTTTGAACATTTTTGCCAGATAATCCTGTGGTGTGAGGTGTGTGTATCTTTTTTTATTCCCCAAAAGCAATTGGGCCGCACTGATTTCACATGGCAAATATTCAAGTTTCAATTGATGATGATTTATGGAGGCAAAAAAATACACTCACAAAGCTTCTAGAAAGGTGCAGAATAAGAGGGAGAGGTTAATAATTGGAGAGGGAGAGACTGAGAGAGAGGGGTTGAAGGGCAGAGAGAGGGAGAGAGAGAGAGGTCTTAATCAGAGTCTTAACTTCAACCTGAAGGTTGTTGGGTCGCTTGGCAGCCGTCGCCAGAGGTTAGGGTTAATGCCTCTGATGTCTGGGATTAAACGTCGGTTACCTGTGTGTGTGTGTGCGTGTGCGTGCGCGTGTGCGTGTGCGTGTGTGTGTGCACGTGCGTGTAACCAAGATGCACCGCTGATGCGCGGGGGATTTTTAGATGGACAATTGAACATAGGAACACACACACATTTAAGCTGCAATGCACATAGACACATATACATGCTGAAAGATACACCCAGACCTGGGCCGCTAGAGCAGACACAGTGATAGTATTCTATTGTGAGGAGGAATGCACTGAGGTTTTTAACAAGATAAAATAATAAAACAATAAGAAGAAACCAAAACGAGGCCACACATTTTGGCTGGAGCAGTATTGGAGAGAGCGAGAGACGCAGTTGATTAAAGCGAGCTTTAATAATGCAGATGTGAGAGAGAGAGAGAGAGAGAGAGAGAGAGAGAGAGAGAGAGAGAGAATGCATATGCCCTTTGTGTTTACCATTGACTTGTTTTCTCCTCTGCTTAGCTATCTGTTCCACTGTCTCTTCTTTGGCCTCGTCCGTCCGTCCGTCCGCCCTGTCCATCAGCCTCAGTCATAGCTGCAGTGTCATCGTCAGTCGAGGCCACATTAGCCATCAGCAACTCTAAGCCGCTAGCGGTGGCGCTCCGATTGCGCCGAGCGTCTCGCGTTACAGGATTGTCTTTCCTGGTGTTGTCAACGCAGCACCTGGTGGCGGGAACGATGACCTCACAGTCTGTCATTAGCCCCGGCCATGTGATTGCTCGCCGTCTAAGTGGTAACTCTGGCTTATTGACAACCGCTTTAGCACAATCCTCAGCTTTAGTCATAACTCACCGTTTTAGCGATTGCGCGAAGTTTAGCTTTAGTTGGTTTTAGAACACATATAACACATATTCATAATTGCGACGTAAACATTTGAAACGTGAAATGGTGGTGGAGAGGTCACGTCAGGTCAAGAGAGTGAGAGAGGTGTGGTGTGGGAGGGAGGGAGCGTTAGGGTGGAGCAGAGCGGTAGAAAGAGGTAGATGGACAGTGAGAGAGAGAGAGAGAGAGGGCGGGGGAGAGGGCAGGGAAAGGGGTGGAGAGAGATGGATAGGGAGAAGGAGAGGGGGGATGGAGGGGGAGAGAGTGATGGAGAGGGCGGGGGAGAGGGAAAGGTCAGTGTTTCATTGGATTAATGTTCACAATACCTGGGTCATCAAGTTGGTCTTCTGCTGACCTCTCTCTCTCCGTCTGTCTCCTCGCTCGCTCTTTTTCTATCCTTCTATCTCTCTCTCTCTCTCTCTCTCTCTCTCTACCTCCCTCTCCCCTATCTCTGTCTCTGGTTCTCTGTGTCCCTCTCTTTCACAAGAGATAGATCGCCGTCTCTATCCCCTTCTCCCCGCTTACTCCCCCCCTCCCTCTCTCTCTCTCTTCTCTCTCCTATTGGTTATCTCTCTCTCTCTCTCTCTCTCTCTCTCTGTCTCTTGCTCTCTCCACTTGGTTTAAATGCAGCTCACAGATCTCTCCATGAAAGCATAGGTCCAGCGTTACACACACACACACACACACACACACACACACACACACACACACACACACCGGGACCAGAACACAATAGTACTGCATGTATTGTTTTTGAAGCTTGACCTTTCAACTGTTTACTTCGAGTGCGTGTGTGTGTGTGTGTGCGCGCGCGTGTGCGTGTGCGTGCGGGTCTCTAGTTTCTTTCAGATAAAAAAAAAAGTACAAATATATATCGATAAATAAATATATATATAAATAAGAAATTGCAAATCTTTAGGGAGGACGGAAACAAAGGGTAGAAACTACCACACAAGGGCGCTTTCACAACACGGGGCCCGGATCCGAGTGCACTTGACCCCAAAGTCCGGTTCATTTGATTTGCGTGTGAACACTGTGTACCGTACTCGACAGTCCACTCGAAAAAGGTGATCTCGGTGACGGTTCAATGTGTACTCGGGTACTCGGGTTCGCATCAGCTGTGAAAACAACCGCACCAAATCACAGACGTGTGCTTTTGTCAACCCCTCTCTGTACTGCTGATGAAGTAGCAAGGCGGGTGAGAGGGTCGTTCTTGACATTGACGCCGAAATACCTTTCCCTGTCAATTCAGTTCCATTCAAAGGGCTTTCTTTTGGCGTGGATGCGTGCGGAAAGTCTTTCACCTTCCTCTCTCTCTCTCCTCCCTACTATCTCTCTCACACCTCTTCTTTCTCTCTCTCTCTCTCTCTCTCTCTCTCTCTCTCTCTCTCTCAACTCAATTCAATTCAATTCAATTCAATTATAAAGAGCTTTATTGGCATGGGAAACGAACATTTATATTGCCAAAGCGAGTGATAAATAAAAAACAAAAACAAAACAAATGTAATTTACAATTGTCGATTTACAAATGTACAATTGCAGATATTCTATAACAAAGAAATGTGTACACAAAGCTGCAATATTGCAATCAAATGTATAAATATGAGTTTCTAAAGTATACTTATAAAGAACTAAATATATACAGGTAAGTAAGTCAACTTAAAAAAATATATATACCAAAATAAAATACAAGAAAAAAAGAATCTCTCTCTCTCTGTTTACATCTCTATGACTGTGTGTGTGTGTGTGTGTGTGCGTGTGCGTGTGTCGGTTTTTGCGTGTGTGTGTGTGTGTGTGTGTGTGTGTGTGTGTGTGTGTGTGTGTGTGTGTGTGTGTGTGTGTGTGTGTGTTGTGTGTGTGAGTGTGTGTGTGTGTGTGAGTGTGTGTGTGTGTATGAGTGTGTTAGTTTGTCAGTGTTGGTTTTTGCGTGCGCGAGTGTGTCTGTGTATGTGTGTGTGTGTGTGTGTATAGACTATAAATATGTAAGTCTATTTTGGATCAACTCTAGCATCGACTAACCGTGCCTGGGTGCTCTCCGACCACCGCTTGCTGCGTCGCTTGCTGCTTCCCTCCTTTCTGTCCCCTCACATCGGCTCCGTCCCGACCCCTTCCCAGTACCACAGCCGATTCCACTCTCTGAAGAAGTATCTGCGGAAAACATCAACGAATCATTTAGGCTTTGCGTAATTTCAAGCAACCCCCCCGGTCCGCGAGGTGTCTGCAGGGAAGTCTGCATGACATGGGGGGACGTAGGACGCATTTCAACGTCAATTCATCTGCGTTCGCCCCATCGCTTAGTTGACTTGCTGGCTCACGCCGTTGGTCATATGGTGATGTACTGATCGTGCCAATACAACATTGGAGAGAGGCACAGATGTAGCCTCAAGGGGGATATAGGGAGATGGAGGAGAGACACAGAGAGAGAGAGAGGGGGAGGGAGAGATGATGCCAAGTAAGTTAGAGTGGGAGAGAGAGGGGGAGAGGAGGCCGAGAGGGATTGGCGGTATTGCCAATCCCGGCGGTATTGCCGGGTAGGGAAAAAACCGGGAGGACAGCGAGGGAGAAACGGAGAGACAGTGTAATTATGTGCTTTGGTGTGAAGGAGAGCAGAGCTGCGCAGAATCTGCCTCGTCGGCGAAAACCATAAGAGACGGGTCAGTTTGCCAGACCTTCTCCTTGACCATCACCACCACCACCACCACCACCACCACCACGAGCAGTTGTTGCTACACAGCCTTGTCATTCCGCTGCCGAAAAACCCCAAATGAGTAGGAGCGAGCCATTTCAACGTCTATGACATCACAAGTGGGGTACATGATGGATAGATCAACCTACCGGCCTTCCCAGTGGAATTTACGACTGGGTGGGCTCTCTATCTGTCCACCGTACGGCAGGGTGGGCACAGGCGGCTCGATTTCGAACCATATTTAAAACTGTTCCTTTTAAAGCCGGTTAAATATCGACGGAACACAACCCATTAAAGTGTAATTATCAACTTTCCATCGTGGTGTCGGCTCTAAAGCACAGTGCAAGATTAGCATACAACATAGACAGAGCGCTGGTAACGAGCTGTCGGCCGTAAAACTGTTGCTCACTTCCTCAGACAACACATTTGTGATCGGTATGCTCCTGTATTAGACGGCTGTTTAGAGTCCCGCTCTTATCTCCCTCTTCACGTCATCCAACATGAAACACCACAGAGGATTACAACTTTGATTGCTTCTCTCATTGCTCCTGCCCTTCTCATATTTCTTCTCCCCTTCCATTGGCCCTTTCCCTCGCCTCCCCATTTTTCTGTCCCTGTCATTGGTCCCCGTCATTGGGCGTCTACGCTGAAGTCGATGATGTCACGCCTAGCGAGTTCATTAGCGTCGCCCAAAATAAACCGATCTCTCTCTCTCTCTCTCTCTCTCTCTCTCCTCTCTCTCGCTCTCTCTCGCTCTCTCTCTCGTTCGTTGTGTGTTTGGCAGCTTGCTCATCCCGCTATCCATCTCTGGCATGTGTCGGTTGTTTAATGAGCTTGAGTTTGTTTGCTTCTACCCGTCCGTGTGATAATCACCCTGCCAGAACCCCCCCCCCGCACCCCCATCCTACCTGTCGCTGCTCACACACACACACACACACACACACACACACACACACATACTGTATATACATACACATATACATATATACACATAGATATAGATGTAGATATACACATTAGTGTCAGTTACAGTGTGTTGGCATGTTTCTGTTCCCTTCTTTTCCAGAGGTACTTTTGGTGACTCCATAATTACGTCTCTATTGTCTGCTGTGTGTGTGCGTGTGTGTGCGTGTGTGTGTGTGTGTGTGTGTGTGTGTGTGTGTGTGTGTGTGTGTGTGTGTGTGTGTGTGTGTGTGTGTGTGTGTGTGTGTGTGTGTGTGTGTGTGTGGTGTGTGTGTGTGTGTGTGTGTGTGTGTGTTCGCGCGTTGAATTTATTGAACAGATGTTGAGATACAGTACATAAGGTTAAAAGCCCCATTAGGCCACAACCATCTGTATACATTTCCGGACTATAAGGCGCACCGGATTATAAGGCGCACTGTCAATGAACGGGTCTATTTTCATACATAAGGCGCACCGGATTATAAGGCGCACCGCATTATAAGGCGCATTAAGCAACACAAAACAGTACATTAACACACACACACAAACACACACACACACACACACACACACACACACAACACACACACACACACACACAACACACACACACACAACACACACACACACACACACACACACAAACAATGCACACACATCAACACACACACACACACACACTCAGCTCATAGAGCCCAGATCAATATCAGACATCAGGTTTTATTGACAGCGGCAGCTAAGGTTAACAAGCTCGTGGCGTGATGCCGCATGCCAAGTCCACGACAACGCTGGGCGTTTGTGTCAAAGGGTCGCAAAATCAATAGCCGGTCTCGACTTGTTGTTGTGGCATTAACATTTCACCCTCCTCTTAGTCACACTTCAGCTCATCTGATCCACTCATCTCTCATGCATGGCGTCCCGGCGCCAGCTCCTCGGCAGCACCACGGAAGGATTCATGTCCGTTTCTTAGATGGCGGAAGATAAGCAGACGTATTTTTATATTTTGTTATTTAGGGGCGGGGAGCTTGTCAATCTCTGGAATGCAAATTCTGCGGTTGTTTTTATTTTATTGTATTTTTTTGCACCTTTTTTAACGTGTTGCATTTGTAAAGACACATTTTGTATGTGTTGTTTTGGTGGGATGGCATGTCATTCACAGCTTGAAACACTTTTTTTTTTGCTCCATTTTCCAGTCTGAGAATTCTTTCTTTTAGGGATTTACAATAAACACCTTTTCCTACTCTCAATGCACCGTGAATCCTGTACGGTTTCAACATGGAAAATGGTACAACAGTTCCCTATGACTGCATCCCCACAGCAGTAGATGATTCAAAATATTGCACGAATTGTGTGGCATCCATTTTAGCGTTCACCGTACAAACTGGCGAGCTGCAGATATTGTGGGAACGGTTACTGCGTAAACTTCTTTTAACTCTGAAAAGAACACAGAATTCCTTCGACAAACACAAAAGTATCAAAGTCATAGTGTCAACTATTTCCACCCTTTACCAACTAACTACTGTAACCCCAGGTTACCCACACTAGGGATGTGAGCCATTAATGGAAGATCAGTTAAGCATCATTAAGAATTTGGTCGATTACCAAGAAATCTTGCTTATCAAATAAAAACAGGACTCCGGCCCAATGAGTTGGCATGCTTCCTGCTCTGTAGTAAATGAGCCGGTGGATTAGTTAACATCTGAGGCGCGTATTGGCTGTTGTCTAGCTGTGTGTATGAGTGTGGGATTAGTGTGATCGGCGTGTAATTGGGGTATTCTTAACGAGTTCTGCTCCGTTTAACACAGCCATGAACCTGCAGGAGCTCAGTGGTGTGGGACCATTCTGATCCGACAATTTACTATTTAGCGGACGCTTTTATCCAATGGCAATTACAGTGAATGTTTCGTTTTCTTTCTTTTTTATGAGACACGCGTCATTAAGTAGCAGGTAGGGGTTAGAGTAGCTCAAGGATGCTTCATTCATGGTGTGTGTGTGTGTGTGTGTGTGTGTGTGTGTGTGTGTGTGTGTGTGTGTGTGTGTGTGTGTGTGTGTACCTGGTATGTGTCCCATAGCCTAATGGTACAGCGTAGTGGTAGTTCTCTCATCAGCAGGTTGTTCATCCAACGAAATGCAAACTGAAGATACTCCACTTCATACTGCTGCATATGCCGGTGAACGGAGTCTATAAACACACAAACACAAACACAAACACATACACGCACACGCATGTGTTAATATCACAGATCTCTGTTGGTAAATGCAGTTATTGTGAAAATTGTATGTGCGTGCGTGTGTGTGTGTGTGTGTGTGTGTGTGTATATATGCACATGTCTTGTGTATGTTGTGTGCGTGCATCATCATTGTTCATTGTTCAAATCTTCGGACATGGATAGTGAGAGGATGGACGATAGACTGATGGGAGACGGACATTTTGAGAGATCGATTGAGCATCGATTGAGATACACAACGAGAGAAAGACGGCTTCAGATTGCAAGAGAGAGACAGATTGAGAGAAATATTGATTGAGATATTGACAGGCAGGCAGGCAGGCTGACAGACAGATAGACAGACCGTCTTTGCAGACAAGAGATACAGTACATGGTGATGGAGTGCTAATCTACCAGTAAGCTTATGTGAATGTTACGTTATATTATGCCACTGGAGGACAAGAGAAAGTAACCATAACCTGAAAATGCGGCTTAAAGAATGTTGAATAGCCGTTACCCTGCTATAAGCTAAAGCACATTTCTACATTTCTAAATCAATGAATATAAATACCAAACTCATAAATTCCATTGCTTCAACTTAATGCAGTTCGATATGACGTTCATATAATAGGTATTTCAACACGTTAAAATATGCCCGTCCCTTTAATGAGATGACCTAACCTGGCATGATCTCGTGACACAAATATAGGAAGTGTACGCATCATAAATGCCTGGCTGACATAAGCAATGCCAATCACCTGACGCTTAACCTAGACAAGACATCTTGGCATTATTCATGGTACTTAGCATTGTTTAGCATACTGTATGTTCTTAGATGTTGGGACTGCACTCAGAATGTCACGTCTGCTCTTATCACAGCTATTATGCAGACAACCTAGCAATTATGAAACCCGTTCCATTAACCTTGTAACTATGAATGCTTGAAAACTGCTCTATTCTTATCTTTATGTACCACAGTGATATATTGCTGTCTCTCTATTAACAAATGCACTCTTTCTAAGTCGCTTTGGATAAAAGCATCTGCCAAATGCCCTAAATGTAAATGTAACGTACTGTAAGTGAAACACTTGTAATGCAAGAGAACTCAGCAAATCAATAAAATGTGTCTACCATTGATTACAATATATATATAGGCTACACATACATATGATATATATATATATATATATATCTTGGCAGTCTGTATGAACAAGTGACGATTGCGTTTCCTAAACCTAACCAAGTAGTTTTTTTTGTCTAAACCAAAACAAGTACTTGTTTTACTTATACTTGCGAAACTGCAACAAAATCTCCTTGGTTAAAAACCGATGCTTAAACCATATAGCCACCATGACATTGTGTTTGTCAGCGATATATTGTATTAAACTATAAAATTATAAAAGATATAGAAAGTCTGTATAAGCCGTATATAATTTATTTTTTAATTAATTAGAAAAGTAATAGTGTGCAAGTCCAAACCAAGATGAACAGAGTAAACTTTTATGTTTTTTGGAGTGTCCAAGTGAAAGACTGTGAGAGGAGATAGGTGTTATTATTCTCTACAAACTTTGGCACACATTTCCTACTACATATTTTCACCTTCATCTTGGCTTAAGAATTGCACAACATTAGTTTTCTAATTAAATATGATATACTTAAAAAAAACATCAAACTTTTAAAACGTATATTGGAAATCAATGGGCAGACTGCGAGCGAGTGCATCTGGTCCGTTAGCCTCTCTCAACTTCAGACTTCACAACTCTGCCAATTTCTAACCTTTACTGAAATCATTGCATTTTGATACTTCAAAACGAAAACTTGAAATGTCTTATTTTTTGTATTTTGTTTAATACAATTTAAGATCCAAGTATGCCAATATTTCCCTTGGAAAACATAATGTTGTGGTGGCTGAATGGTTTAAGCCCAGCGGACCTTTGTTTGAGTCCTGGGTTGTTTGTAGGCCACTCCATTTGTTTTTCAGTTTGCAGTCACAGTTGTCTGTATTTCCTAACGTCTAGCACATTCATCAACCATGTATAGTCAAAGCCAGATCACCACACAAGTTGAAATCACTCTACTCAAAGTTTTTTTGTTTGCCGGTTACAGTTTTCAGTATTTGCATTGCACAAAATAATCAACGGGTCTCGTCAAACATTCTTTCGTTTGCTTACCAGAGTTCTCCGCATTTCACTGACTGTATTTCATGTCACCTCATCGTGCCTAGGTCATGTCATTGAAGGACATGGGGATTTTGTGTATTATGTGTTCTTAATGGGAATCTCTTAATATCTATCTGTACCAAGCTGTAACATAGTTATTATGTTAGATCATGTATTCCACCTTGTATATGAGTTTTGGGCTGCAGGGTTTCCTGCAGTTTATTGCTAGCTCGGTGGCCAACCAGGCCTATATTGACCCCCTGCCGGGCCTAAGCACAAGCGATCTATTTTCAAAATCTATTTTTAAGATGTTTTAGAGGACAGTTACAGCGCGGCAGCAACATAGAATGTTTAGAACGCTCACATGCGACGTCTGTTGTTAACGTGAACGCAGCATCGGTGAACAGCGGTCCTGAGATTGTTCTTTAGTGTTGTTGCTTTAGTGCTTCCAACTATCACAAAGAAAAAACTTATCCCACAACCTTAGCTTAAATGTCTGAGGTAAATATCCAAACTCAGCAACATAAATGTCAAGGAGGGAAGTTAAAGCCAAACAGCCAGACGGAGGTGGCCGGCGAGGTGCCAACGTAACCTTACTTTGAGGCTTAGGTAAGCTCATGTTAAACACGGAGTCCACTGGAAGGAATCCGGAATATAGCGTCCGTAAGGCGAGTGCAATGCGCAACTCAGAGCGAGTGCAGAACTTCTTTTTTCTGAAATGCATTTAACAGAGTCTATTATGTAGAAATACGGCGTGACTAACGATGGGGTTTTTTTGTGTGTCTACAGACCTCTCTGTGTACAAAGCATCGACACAGATACACAAACAAGTCCTGGCAGCGTTCTGATGTGCGAGGCAGAGAGCGATGCTAATTTCTAGGGCGGCAACGGAACGCCGTTGATCTGCGATTCCGCACGGAGCTTCCTCACGAGGCTAATATATGGCTGATGAATTATGAAAAGATATTTTGTTGTCGACGTTGTAAGTTACGTTTTTAAAGAATCAATAACCATGTTGAATGGTCATCCAAGAACAGCCCAGCCTTCAGCTAGGGATGCCAGGCGGAGAGGACACAATACTGTCACAGCTGGGATGTTGTTCTTAATGTGTAGCATACGTTTTTAAAAAAACATATTTATTTTTCATTGAATGTATTGTCTTTTACACAGTATTCCAAGGCTGTACATTGTCAGATCATTTGTAAGATTTTGCTAGAATTGCTTTTGAATTTTAGTTTTCTTAATAAAATAACTTATTAATAACAACATATTATATTTTCTAATCCCCAGACAGCTTTCAGTGCTGACTTAGGTAGGGCCCTATGGAAGCTGTGTTATAGCGTTTATGAATGTTAAAATCTGTGATTCCGTGTGTGATTCTGTTATCACAGAAACTATAATGCCGCCGTCAAAAAAGACTCCATTGAGACAGTTTAGCTGTTCAACATTTCTGTCTTAAACAATGTTGTTTTACTATTAATATTTGTGCAGTTCTCACTGCATTTTGTGCAGGAAATGCATTTTCTAGTTCCTATTTTCACAAAGAGGCGGCAGCTGTGGTACAAAGAGATAGAGAGGGGTATAGAGATATAAGGAGAGGTATAGAGGTATAGTTATGAAAGATGCATTTTGTCACTTGTGATAAGAGGACATCCAACACAGCACCAACACTGTCAAGGTAGCTCAAACTAAGATGCATTCCTACTGCACCTGCTAAACTTGCACACTTTTTTACCTGCACTATGCCTTACAGCTTATAAATGACTATTATACTACATTACACTTCTTATGCTAATGTAATGTTAACTGTATTGTATCTGCATACACCTTATTGTATTACAGGGGCCCCATTATACCGCTAGGCGTGAGCAAGATCAGTCATTACAAGCCAGCATACATCTAGGTGGACGCTCCCACTTGTGATGTCACTTCGTCACAATGACTATTTTAGTCACAAGCCGTTTCACATTTTGAAACGGCTTGTAATGACTAATGATGCACACACCTGGTGGTATAATAGCGACCCTTGAAATGTAACTTAATACTTTGCATAGTATTTTATACCTTAACTGTATAGTATGCTATGTTGTACATGTATATTGTACTACTGTGGAGGTGTGTATGTCATTCTGAGGTCAACAGCTTGATTAACTCACACTTTCGTTCTGCTGTACTCATACTCAAGTTGTAAATTTGAGCTGTACCTTCAGAGCGTGATAGACATAAAGACAACAGAACACACACTCAAAGGTGTATATAAATACAGACACACGTGCAAAGTCATAGAAATGCACACATCACAATTGTGTGCAGGAAACAAGGCTCTTAATTTGTTATGTGCAATTCCTCTAGCAATGTACCGTATTTTTCGGACTATAAGGCGCACTTAAAATCCTGTAAATTTTCTCAAAAAATCGACAGTGCGCCTTATATCCGGTGCCGCCTTATGTATTAACCTCGAGCCGATTTTATGTGGAACACGGCGCTCAAAAATCTGTCAGCCAGCGCCGCTTAATGGATTGTCGGCGCATTACGGCTTACCGCGGAGTAATAACTTGATGGATTGTCGGCGCATTACGCTACCGCGGAGTAATACTTGATGGATTGTCGGCGCATATACGGCTACGGCGGAGTAATACTTGATGGATTGTCGGCGCACTTACGGCTACCGCGGCGTAATACTAGCCTTGCGGAGTAATACATACTGTGCTTCAACATACCGGTAATATTATGGTGTGTGTATAAGGACTGAAGATGAAGAATTTGATGGATTTGTGGATGAGGAATGAACTGAAAAAGTGAGTGTATTGTTTTGTATTTTATGTGTTACAACTGAACAATGTTGAGAGTTATTGTGAATGAGTTGAAAAAAGTTCGATTTATCTGACTGTTTTGTGTTGCTTATTGCGCCTGTTTTGTATTTTATGTGTTACAACTGAACAATGTTGAGTTATTGTGAATGAGTATATATATATATATATATATATATATATAGGCAGTGCAGTGTAGCGTCCATATAATGGGCTTATGTACAGTTGGTGGGGAATCAAACGTCTCAGAAGTGTATTTGTTAGGTTTCCAGACAAGGTGACCCTGCTGTGAGTGACATTATCATTATTTGCTCACTCAAGTTGAGTGTGTTTTTGTCATTGTTTCGTCGACAGCTACAGGATTAGGCCAGTGTTTCCCGTTTCACAGGATATTGGTGGCTTAAAAGCTATAGATATTTTTTGAGACATTTTTTTTTGCCAAAACATGTATTTTAAAAAGTTTGCAAGGTATTTGGAAGAGGCTGGATGAAGAAACTAAAGTCTGTGAGGTCCGGTGTGCTTATACATTCACTGGGACATTGGTGTTATGTGCTACTACGGCCGTCTGTCCACATTTATATACCGTGTCAATATCCTGACCAAAATGTCCCGAGAATGCTGATTCTGAACACTGGACAAACAAGACAAATCGTGACAGAGACAGAGCGTCGGTCATAACTCAAGCAGACAGACAGTTGGCTTGTTACGTGAGTTAGGCAAAACAGACAGTGACTCAAACTGTTGTATAACCACTCAGGTGAATAATAGGATGGACAGCCTGTCAAACCAGAGTGGGTTGGACACGCAGCCGCCCATAGCTTGTCTAAATACGTGGCATATTCTTTTATCTAAATATTTGTAGGTTTTCAGGATGTATTTCTGTGGCCATATTCAGTGTCATCTTTTATTTGGGCTTTGCTCAGATTTAACTAATCCAAACGACGGTGCTTAATCTGTGTTTTTCTGCTAAGCATCTCTTCAGAAACCCCATGGTGATCCACGCTCCACACAATCTATGCTGTGACCAGGCAAAGAGGGAGAGTTTAAACACACGTCCAAGTAAGACATTAAAAGTGCACAACCTCGAGCCGCGGGCTATTGAAGCCCTTTGATAAAACAGAGGGATGGCAGCCGCTTGTCTCCACGCGATGTCCGTAGCAACCAGCAATTCCACTCCCGCCACGGGACCCGCTTGTTGCTATAGTGAGCAGACTTCTAACGGTAAATGTGGAAAAGCAAGGGGTCAGCCTTCATTTACAGAAAATGGCTGGCGGCTGGCAGATGGAAACCAGATGAAGCCGAGGAGCCGGAGTAATGAAGGTGAAGAAAAGCTCGGGAAGAAAAAACGGAAGAACAAACGAAGGAACTCGCCATTGATGTAATGCGTCGAGACTCCGGCGGATCGATGGCTTCCTGGTCTCCCGGCCGCTCGCTTGTAATCAAAAGCCAGCGTAGAGTTAGCATATTCCCCCCAGTAGCCAGGGCAAGCGTGCTCTTATTCACTGCCTGCTCCCTTTTAACTTGAGAGCCGGCCGCATCCAAGGCTAAAAAAGACAACATCATTTGCTCGATTTAACAAACATCGAAATTGGAAGTCACCGGAGAGATGAGACCGCAGACTGCGTGAGATTATTATCCCGGCCTCCGCATAAAAACAGTTGAATATCTTCGCCAGCTAGCTCTGAAACCAAACCCAGTTGGCGTTTTATGGAACATCATGTGGTTCAAGACCAATACATTTCTTTCATAACTGCCCCCTGGGTCATAAACTGCTCCAGCCAATCAGAAATATGGCGGAGCAAAAAACACAGAGAAGTTCCAAATCTGTAAAATACCCGGACAAAAGTGGAGGAAAAAAATAAAAAGTCGAATGATCCACACAGCAGGGATTTTGAACTTAGCAAACCTGATGGATGAGACGACGATTAGTTACTGTTGGGGCGTTTCCAAGCCTCCTAAATGTGATGACATTGCTAATGTTGACTGGCGAGGACGAGGGTCGTCAAACAAATCGCTGGTGTCAGGATTGTAAAGGAGCCGGGGTGAATCAGGAGTTCCCCGGGGCTGCGATGGGCTGTCATCTCCTTCATCTGCTGGCTGCTGCTGCTGCCTGCTGCCTGCTGCTGCTGCTGCTGCTGCTGCGTGTTGTTGTAGCCCTTCATTGTTATTCTGGACCAGCAGGACCACTTTGCCCAACAACGAGCCGTCTTCAAGGACTCATCAGGTCCATGTTCACGGGATCATCAGCTCCTCCGTTTCACGACCGTGTTCCAGGGTCGCTGCGTTTCTTCTGCTTTCAAAATGGCACTTCTGGTGTCTTGTACTTGTGGACTGAGATTCACAAGTGGTTGTACTTGATATTCAGTATTTACATTTGAACGCTGGCAGCTCTTTTCGTGACAGAACCAAGTACCCAAGCTTTGTTCGCGCAGATGAATACGGACGCAATATTATTGGTGCGCAGATGCAGAAAGTAACAAATAATATTAGTGTTCCATGAATCGGTAGTGATGGTTATGTCGGTACCATTAACGTTGTACTTTTGGTATTTGTTTAGCTCCAGTAGGTCTGGGAGTACTTAGTCTCTGCCGTACACACACAGGCCCACATCCACACAGACAAACATTCACACATGCACACATTCATACAAGCGCACATCTACAGAGGCACACATCCACACAGGCACACATCCATACCGGCACAGACACACATCCACACATCCAGGCAGGCACATTTTTTAACCCACACACACAGACACACACACACACATACACACACATCCACGGCGGCACACATTCATGAACTCACACACATCCACACATACGTGGTTTGAGGAGAGATGCATAGTTAGTGTGTTAGGGTGGTAGGATGGATAGTTTTTTGTGTTGTGGTGGGATAGATTGTGTGTTGTGTTGGTGTGGGATGGATAGTGTGTTATGTTGAGGGGGGGTAGATTGTTGATTGTGTTGGTGTGGGATGGATAGTGTGTTACGTTGAGGGGGGGTAGATTGTTGATTGTGTTGGTGTGGGATGGACAGTGTGTTATGTTGTGATGAGTTGAGGAGGGATGAATGATTGAAGCGCGTTGGTGTGTCTCGTGTCCCGACAGCAGCCGGCTCCGGTGCTCACCGCTGTTGTAATCCATCCTTTAAATATTTGATGTTTTACAAGCGTGATTGGATGGAAACATTGTCCCCTCTCCTCCTCCTCCTCCTCCTCCTCATCCTCCTCTGTTCCTGTTTGTGTCAAGCTGTCACTGTTGTGTTGCCGTAATGTTTTTTCATTCACCTATGTTGGGGAATTTGACCGCGGCTCATGAATCTTTCAACAGTCGACAATGATGCTGGAAGCTCTGCGCGTCTCTTATATTCTCTGCTCTTGCTTTTTTTTCTCTGTCGGTCTGATCTTCTGGTCGTCACCCCCCCCCCCCCTCTCTCTCTCTCTCTCTCTCTCTCTCTCTCTCTCTTCTCTCTCTCTCTGTCTTCTCGTCTATTGCACTTGTGTCTTTTCCTCACCTGAGGTGTAATAGCGTTTAAAATAACCGCACCGTTATATGAATTTCAGCTCTGAGTTCCTGGCTCCACGTATTCATTATTTACTAACATTTTATTGTGTGTTTGTGTGTGCTACAGTTTACCGGATTTGAGGGAAGAAACTGATTTTGTTTGAAATATTAATGAAATCTCCTGAAGGAATGTCAAGTCATCACTAGTGAAAATGTGCAATTTGAAATAGCAAATAATAATAACAGACACTTTCACAGTATCTCAACGATTTACGATTTGTGCGCTGTCAGGTTTGTCTGAGGTTATTAGAGCTTAGCCGCATATTGTAAATTAGAAATATTGAAAAACACGAATTTCTGTCATATGTTGCTTGGTTTTCATTATGTAGTGTGCGTGTGTGCGTGTGTGCGTGCGTGCGCATTTTCTAGGCCGGTTAGTGGATAGGACCAAAGCTGGACTTAACAGCTTCAGAGGGTCTTGGTGTTGGTGTTTAACAGTCTCGTTTTAGAATGTCTCCGTTAGTCTCGAGCCGTCCTCAAGATTCAACATGTCAAATCTTTAGCATGAGCCTTGCAAAACAAGACTCGTCTAGCTTGGCCCATCAGGGTCCATTGCTGATTGACAGCTGTCAAACTGGGCAAACGCCAGCACTACAGAATCCCTAACTGGAATCCCGATGTGTGTGATGTTACTATAGATCTCCTTGTTGTTGGTGTGGACATTCTTGTTTCAATGTGCTCATGCTGTGAGAGAAGGCTGGGGTAGCGGGGTACCCCAGAGTTTTTGTCTTGCCACTCTCATCCGGTCTGCCTTAACCTTAGCTTTTGTAATGCCTCCTCTGTGGTCCTCTCTCCGGTGATACCTTCTGTTCACATCTGTATGTCTCTCTCTCTCTCTCTCGCTCTCTCTCTCTCTCTCTCTCTCCGTCCTCTTTCCCTCCTCCCTCGCCCCTCTCTCCCTCATCTTTTCCCCGTCTCTCCACCTTTCTCCTTTCTCTTTTCTCCATCGATTTCAGGATGAGTTCAAATGGAAAGGGAATAGATACTTCAGAAGGACACACGCATGTGCACGTGCGCACATACACACCCTGTGCGCGCGAGGCCAAGCCTCCTCTTGGACAGACCGACCGCGAGCGGAGCAAATTATTCGTGTCGCATGAAGCATGAAATGAACAAGTGACTGTGTGGCTGCAGCGTTAGCATTACCATAGCTATTAAGTTCTCCTCCGGCACCGGGACATGCCTTCATCTCATTGGTCAACGGACTCGGGGTTTGATCAGACAAGACTTTAGCCTCTCACCCGGGCCTGTCTACGGGGGAAGCAAGCCTAAGCTAACTGAGAGCGGCAGCGAGATGGGAGGGAGGGCGTTGAGCCTCACTGGAACCGGCCCTGCGAAGACTGATGACATCTATTTACACTTTAAATTAAAATCTAAAGCAATATTAGATGGTCGCGTGTGCGCGCGTATGTTTATGGGTGTGTGTCTGTGGAGACAGATGGAGGGTAATGGTTGCCAAGCAGCAGGAAGAAGAGGGTAAATCTACAGGGTGAACCGTGGCCATTGTGGGATCAAACCCAGTAACACCATTGATAATCTCCCTTCCTCACTGTGATGCATATACACACCTATGCATCTGTATTTAACAACACGCACACACACAACATACACACACACACACACACATCTGGCCCTGGTATTAATATTTCATCCTCTCAGTTGCCATTCTCCCATCTGTCCTCTCTCTCAATTTATTCATCTCTTCTGCGTTCCCTTTTAATCTTTCTCTTCTTCTCACCTCTTCTTCAACTCTTTCTTTTATTTGTTGTCTTCTCATGATTACTCCTCCTCTTACTACTCTCTCTCTCTCTCTCTCTCTCTCTCTCTCTCTCTCTCTCTGTTACACCAAAGTCTATCAATTCTGTTACGTTCACATCACAAAACGTTACATGTCCATCTAACTGGTACATCAAGTCAAACTGGGAGTTTGTCCCTCATCTTGTGTTGACCCCGCCCAACGACGTATCACTATAGAGACGAGGTGACATCATGTCACTTTGTTTTGACAAATCACATAACACACACACACACACACACACACACACACACACACACACACACACACACACACACACACACACACACACACACACACACAGTGTAGTTTCTTTATCTTCTCGCCGTTCTCTCTCTGTTGCATTCTCTTTCTTTCTCTCTCTGTATCTCTGTATCTCTCTATCTCGCTCTCTGTCTCCCAGCCTCCGTTTTAACTTTAAGTGCTCCATTGGTTGTTGACGGGGGATCTATTTTAATTGCCAAGTGTAAATGAACACATCATATGTGCTAATTAAAATAAGAACAACAATTATTAATGTGCATAGTTAAAGCGTGCTCTTTGGATTGCTGTTGTCATAAACTTTAGGGCTTGAAACTTTATAGTGCACCATAATGTATTTAAAATATAATGCAAATTCCAACCCAGAAATAATAATGCAAACCCTATTGTGGTAACATCGGTCATGTTGGCTAACGCTAGCTGTTGTCTAATACCCTTACAATGTCACTGCTAGCCATAGCTACTACCTATTGGCCTGCTAGTTTTTTTATGGCAGCTCAGCACGACTGTTGGTTAACCAGCTGTGCTACTGTTAGCGTAGCATATCATCGAATCGATCATCTTTTATGATGGTAGCGCACCGCTACTGATGGCTAACCAGCTGTGCTACTGTTAGCGTACCATATCGTCTAATTGATCATCTTTATGATGGTAGCGTGCCGCTACTGATGGCTAACCAGCTGTGCTACTGTTAACATGGCATGTCATCTAATTGATTAGCTTTATGATGCTGGCTGACCACTTCCGTTGGCTAAAGTTTGTGTTGCATGTCACCCAAGAGATTAGCTTATGCTACCATCGTTGCTAACCAGAGGGGGAAATAGTCCTTCTTCTTCTCGTGTCCTGGGCACCCATCCCTTGTGATTTCTCTAATCGCTGCGCATCAATGTTATAGTCCTTGTGATGTCAGGAATTTTAAAACCCTTAATTTTAAAACCTCAATTCATCTGAGTTTTTTCATCAATTCATCAACCTCTCATCTGATCTCTCCCTCTTGCCTCTTCTCATTTCCTCGCAGATCCCTCCTTCTTTTATCTCTATCTCTCTCTCTCTCTGTCCTCTCTCTCTCTCTCCCTTTCTCTCTCTGTCCTCTCTCTCCCTGTCCTCTCTCTCTCTCTCGCTCTCTCTTTCTCTGGGTCTTTGATCAGCCTCCCCTGTCAGTCAGTGTCGAAGTTGTCTCCTCCAATATGGCCGCCGTGAGAAGACCGGGGGGGGGGCGGGGGCGCGGGCGTCTGTGCTGAGCAAGATGGAGGAGGAGTTTGGACAGGGTCACCTTGACTCTCAGCATTTAACAACTTCCTCTGTCGATTCTTCTTTTTTCAAGATGTTAATCGTGGGCGGGGCATAAAGTAGGGCAGAGCTGATAGAGAGACCGGAGGGAGGAGGAAATGAAAGGAGAGGAGAGGGAAGAAAAAAGGTTTGGAGAGAAAGATTACCTCAACACACCAGAGAGGGAGGGAGACAAAGTGGTATATCAAGAATGAGTTGGAACCAAAGTAGTTTAAGATAAGTGGGTGGATCGATGGATAGAGCTAGATCATAGTTGGATGGATAGATGCATAGACATATATTAGATAGACAGATATTTTAATACATTGAAAACAGGGTTGGATAAAGAGCGAGGTAGATGGATGGCTGGATATATAGATATATTTGCATTTCGTCAAGCCTTTTTCAAAAGTCACTGACGATTGAAGGTGAGAACAATCAAAGCGTACAATCTACATAAAGTATTAGAAATACAGACATCACCTCAGCCGACAGATTGAGGGACAGATAGACGGGTGCATACACTTGAGTTGGACATCGTTTGTGATGGTAAGACAGGCAATCTGGAGAGAGGCGAGAGATGGTGTGATGGATGGAAATAGTTCCGTCGAGAGGGGGAGAGCTGAGTGCAGACTGTGTTGATGAGAGAGAGAGAGAGAGGGAGGGATTCAAGAAGTCACATACAGGATATGCAGTGAAATGAAAAGTGAAGATACCCAGCGGAATGTGCAGTACAATACAAATAAAACGAATTGGAGGGATCAGAATCAGAATATCCACAATATTTACAGCAAACAGTATTTACAGCAAGAAGAGCAACTGGATTGAGAAATATAGAAAATATAAATGACAAAGATGAAAAAAAAAATAGAATAAAGTGAATACAGATCATGGATGTCTGCATGTGTGTATTTCATAAGTTATGTAATAAGTAAATGGTAAATGGATTGCATTTATATATCGCTTTTAGGTGGTGTCTTGCTTATGGACACATCGACACTTAGCTAGGCGCAGCCCGGGATCGAACCAGCAACCTTCCTGTTGCCAACTATGTGTGTATGTGCATGTGGGCATGGGAGTCCTGATGAGGTCAGAGTTCACAGGCCTGATGGCCTGCAGAAAGAAACTCAGTTTTAGTCTCTGTTATTGCAGCATGACTGCGGAGACACTTGGCTGACAGCAGCAGATGAAACAGTCCGTTGTTAGTGGTGAGAGATGTGATGAGAGGACACAGGTGAGCAGACATCATTTGCACAGGTGGGAGAGAGGGAGAGACTAAAAGACTCAGAACTGGGGAGAGATGCAAGAGTGATTGACTGAGCAGAAGAGAGGGATGGAGAGAGAATGTGGAAGAAGTAAAGTGATGCCTGGTCTGATTTTGAGAACATAATAAACCTCAATCGTGATCTCTTTCTCTTGCCAAATATGGTTGCTAGGCGATCAAAAATCACAGGGTTGACTAGAGTCGAGTGCCCGCATAAAAAAAAGCAATTTTCGCCGGTCACTTATTGAAATGACCAGCGATGGAATAATCATCAGAACTAGAATCAGAAACAGCTTTATTGCCTTCGTTTTTTCAAACAATAAACATTAAACAGAGTAGAAATAAAATAAAATAAAAAAGATATACGGTATATAGGAAAATAAGCAGTGAAAAGACGCAATTTAGGAAAAGATGTGCATTAATGTAACGCAATGGTGTCCATGGGGGTGGGGCTAAATCAATATAACATGTAGTATAGTGTCCATAGGGGTCAGTGGGGATCAGT
>PIJE02000985.1:176704-189970 GCA_002895965.2 Coryphaenoides rupestris | reverse complement strand
CTTTGAGCGCGAGATAAGTGCAGTTTGGACATCCATGCCTCTCGCGACTAAACGCTTGGTGTTTGATGTAAACCGATGTTGCCCCACTGTCTTATGATGTACTCATGCCCACACAAGCATTGGTAAGGTCGGATAAACGTTTCCATGAAAGTTGTGAAGACCCATCACCTTTTACTGTTTAACCGCTTAGAAACACACAAGCGCCTATTGTGAAAATGAATTGTGAACTACTCTCGAATGCAATAACCCCCCAACTCCAAAACGGTAGGGAAGCAAGTAGAGGTGCACCAGCACAAGATACATACAGAGGGATCATTGGGCAATAGCGTCTTATGAGGTTATTGTGTGCGTGGCTGCAAAATGCGTTTGAGCGCGAGATAAGTGCAGTTTGGACATCCATGCCTTTCGCGACTAAACGCTTGGTGTTTGATGCCTAAACCGATGTTGCCCCACTGTCTTATGATGTACTCATGCCCACACAAGCGTTGGTAAGGTCGGATAAACGTTTCCCTGCGGCCGGCTCTCCCTCGCCTGGCTGCCGCCCTATGGATGGATGGGAGCCGCTAATGTGTTTCCATCCCTGGACACCACACACACCACACACACACACACACACGCACACGCACACACACACACACACGCACACACACACACGCAAACACACACACACACACACACACACACACACACACACACAACACACACACACACACACACACACACACACACACAACACACACAACACACACACACACACACACACACATACACACACACACAGATGCACACACACACACAGATACAGAGTGTGTGAGAGAGAGAGAGAGAGAGAGAGAGAGAGAGAGAGGGAGAGAGAGAGAGAGAGAGAGAGTGAGAGATGGAGGGGGGATAAGCGAGAGAAAGAGTTAAATATGGAGGGACCGGACCACCATGGGGGGATAAAGTGACTGAGAGTCTAGCGGTCCCCCCACCCCCCCGCCTCCCCGGTCCTCTGGACTAATTACTCCATAATAACCCTGACAAGAGGAGACATTAGAGGCTAAATGGAGATCGGTTGGGAGGCCAGCTGGGCCAGTGATGACCAGGCCCCGCCCCCTGAGACCCCCGCTTTGACAGCAGTTACCCCACCCCCCTCCCCCGACACCCCGGGACAGACCGGGACCCACAGACAGGGGCCCACAGACAGGGGACCACAGACAGGCGCCCAACCCACAGACAGGGACCCACAGACAGGGACCCGCAGACAGGGGTCCACAGACAGGCGCCCAACCCACAGACAGGGACCCACAGACAGGGACCCACAGACAGGGACCCCACAGACAGGGACCCACAGACAGGGGACCACAGACAGGCGCCCAACCCACAGACAGGGACCCACAGACAGGGACCCACAGACAGGGACCCACAGACAGGGACCCGCAGACAGGGGTCCACAGACAGGGGCCCACGGATAAAGGTTCCCACAGATAGGGACCCTTCATGGGGTGTGATTAACTGAATTTTGTGATTTGTTTTGTTGTTGTCATTTTTCTTCACAATTTCATTCATTTCAACTGAAGATGATGATGACATTTGGTTGTCGCAAAAAAACAAGCAAAATGTTTCCTAACATCTGGAGAAATCTCACGTGGAGGCCAGGAGAGCATCTCTGCAGCACAGAGACAGGATCTCATTTATTATATTAATTCATTAATTGTTCAGCCGCCCCCCCAGCGCCCAGCACACACACACACACACACACACACACAGCACACACACAGCACACAGCACACACACACACACAGCACACACACACACACACACACACACACAGCACACAGCACACTCACACACAGTACAACACACACAGTCCACACACACTACGACACACACGATCACACACACACACACACACACACACACACACACACACACACACACACACACACACACACACACACACACACAACACACAGCACACAGCACCTGCCCTTTCATAAACGGATGCCCTCAACAGATGCTGTCGTGTGTGTGGAGTCCCCTTAATCAAAGTGAGCAGCAGGAGAGAAGAGAGGAGGTGAGGAGAGAGGGAGTGAGGAGGGAGGGTGGGGAGGGGAGGGAGTGAGGAGAGAGGGAGGAGGGGGAGGGAGGAGGAGAGGAGTGAGGAGGGAGGGAGTGAGGAGGGAGGGGGCGAGGAGGGAGGGAGTGAGGAGGGAGGGGGTGAGGAAACGGAGAGAGGAGAGAGGAGAGAGGGGGAGATGGGGCGAGGAGAGAGGGAGTGAGCAGGGAGGGAATGAGGAGGGAGGGGGTGAGGAGAGGGAGTGAGGAGAGAGGAGAGGGGGCGAGGAGAGAGGGAGTGAGCGGGAGGGAATGAGGAGGGAGGGGGCGACGAGGAGAGAGGGAGTGAGCCGGGGGGGGAGGAGGGAGGGGATGAGGAGAGAGGGAGTGAGGAGAGAGGGAATGAGGAGGGAGGCGATGACGAAACGGAGTGAGGAGAGAGGGGGAGAGGGGGCGAGGAGAGAGGAGATGGGGAAAGAGAGAGTGAGGAGAGAGTGAGTGAGGAGGGAGGGGATGAGGAGGGAGGGGATGATGAGGAGGAGGTGATGCCGGTGGCTCACACCCTTGCCCACGTGTTAGCGCCGCCGCCGCAGCGCTTAGCAGCGCCAGGCGTAGCCGACAGCTTGTAGTCGGGCTGAGTTGCCGTCACCGGGGGTCAGATTGACACCTTTTGTAGTGAATAATGCATGACCTTGTAACGGCCCTTTAAAAGTAATAGCCATCCCAGGAGTTGGCAGGAATGGAAATGTCACAAAAATGTGCGGAAAGCCTCTAATTAGTGCAACCTGCTGATACGTGGGCTACAGCCCCCAGACCCACCACCGCGGGGTGGAGGATGAGAGCTCGCCGCCCATCCTCCACACAACCGTTCCACCCGACATCACCGTCATACATCACTGGGGGTCGTGTGCAGGTGATAAAAACAACGGGAACGGCGGCGCATGAATAACGTCGAGCTCACATTTGCAGATGTAGACAAGCAACGCTCCCACGCTCACCGTTAAAAACAGAACAGCTTATAGTGTGTGAAGAACAGAGGGATTGACGACGCGAGATGCGAGACGCGCGACGAGTTATTGATGCAAGCGGCGACCACATCGCTTCGACTGGGGTCGGATTATTGGGCAATTATCGCATCGCGTCCGAAGACTCTTTTTGTGTGCATCGGAGCGCAAATACGTCAAGTCTGACTCGCCGCCACGAATGTATTGCTGCAAATGCTGCACGCTACAGCAAACTACATACTACATACAGAACACTACACGCTACAGCACACTGTCTACACACTACAGCAAACTACATACTACATACAGAACACTACACACTACAGCACACCGTCTACATGCTACAGCAAACTACATACTACATACAGAACACTACAGCAAACTACACGCTACAGCAAACTATACATAACAGCAAACTACATACTACAGCAAACTACATGCTACATACAGAACACTACACGCTACAGCACACCGTCTACATGCTACAGCAAACTACATACTACATACAGAACACTACAGAAAACTACACGCTACAGCAAACTACATACTACATACAGAACACTACAGAAAACTACACATTACAGCAAACTACATACTACAGAAAACTACATAGTACAGAAAGCTACATACTACATACAGAAAACTACATACTACAGAAAACTACATACTACAGAAAGCTACACGCTACAGCACACTGTCTACATGCTACAGCAAACTACACGCTACAGCAAACTACACGCTACAGCAAACTACACGCTACAGTGAATGCACTTCAGCCAGAATGCCGGACAACACACCGGGCTCTGTTCACCCGGGCCGGCGTCATAAAGACACAAACACGGCGACACTGAAAACGACTTTACTTCCCCCCCCCGCCCCCGCCCCCCCCGTTGTGTTTTGTAGTAGATTGCGTGTAACGTGTCATTCTCAACAACATATTTTGCTCAGCGTCCATGTCGAGGCGTCGAGACAATCTCTCCGCAGGGCGCCGCCGTGGTTAGCGCCTGGACCTGGTGTGTGTGTGTGTGTGTGTGTGTGTGTGTGTGTGTGTGTGTTCCACCCCCCCCCCCCACCAGATCCCTCATCTAAACAAGTCATTTTCTCAGCGGGAACGGTCCAATATGAGCCCCCCGCCTCTGTCAGTAATGGGCAGTTGAGGTCTCGGGAAGACGGGGAGGATATGACGGCATTAGGACTTTTTAATCCGTGTCTGCTCGCTCCCAGGAGACCTATTGGCAATATGAAAAGACCTTAAGAGATCAGAAGATGATCTCTCCCTCTCTCTCCCTCTCTCTCTCTCTCTCTATATATATATATATACACATACAAATACACACACACACACACACCCGCGCGCACACTCTGTCCCCCGTCATCTTTACCCTTATCACAAAGCGATGACCTCCGCCCTTTTGCGCTGAAGCACAGCTCTTTATTAGTCTGCCACATCCAATAAAACCCACTTTATAGAAAAGACGATGAATCCGTACCCCGCGTTCGCACTCCAGGATAAGGTAAGACGAGAGCTTATTAACGCCACAACCACAACAGACCCCGAACCGCCAGAATCATCGTTGGCATAACTCGCCAACAACAGCCTCAGAGACTGGAGAGGGTGTTAGCGTGCGGGTGATGGGTGCTAATGCGCCACCAGACGGCCCCTCAGAGAGACGGCCCCTTATTAAAATACTGTACGAGGGAGGGCTCGCACACACATGTGCTCCAATTGTAGAATAAAATATTAGAGAATGTATCAGATAATCGCAACACAGAGCCCCAGGTTCTTGTAGTTGGTATTTACACAAAATCATTAAAAAAATAAATCAAAATAGACATGCTGGGGGGCAACAATCAATAGGATTAATGAAGTATCCGGCAGGATATTCAGTCAATTAAGATCAATCAATCAAGCAATCAGGCTGAGTCACGGACACCTCCAGGGTGTCACACCGGTCAACTTGCACCCTGCCCCCGCGACTTCCTTACACGATTCCCATTAAACCACAGACCCACAGACCCACAGCCCTTACTATAAAGTAATGTCCCCGTAGGTTTTGTCTGACTCATAAACACACACACACACACACACACACACACACACACACACACACACCACACACGTTACCGGGGGTCATAATGGGCCCTTCTGAATGAACCGGGGTCCAAATGGAGCGATGCGGTCTGGGCCGTTATGGTGCACGGATAAAGATGAGGACTGGCAGGCCAATCTGCTGGTGAGTTACGCTACGGGTGCCGGGGGGGCGGGGTCACCGGTGACCGGGAGGGAGGAGGGAGGAGGGAGGATGGTGGGGAGCTGGCGGTGCAGCCACGGCTCCACTCCAACCCTCCTCTTCCTCCTCCTCCTCCTCCTCCTCTTTCGTCCCGCGGCAGAGCCGGCCAGACATCCGGTCGCCGGGCGCTCATCCCCAAAAGCAGGTGCCACGTTTTTCGATTCGATTACGCCGCCGCCGCCGTCGGATGCCCCCCTCGTGAACGTTTTAGTGGGGGCGCGGTGGCGAGCGCCGTCGCGGTTTAACGAGGCGTTCGTTAAAAAAAAACAAAAAAAAGCGCGGGATCCCGTCGAACGTTAACTGTTGACGCTGCGGCGGGGCGGTTTCATACTCGGTGTTTTATGTCGGCCGCGCTCTAATGCCTTACGTGATGGCAGCTTTAAAGTATTTCCCAGTCGCTATTTCATGGGAGTCGGATGATGTACGTTCTCGGCGGCCCGGGAGAAGACCGGTTTTTATTACCGGCGTGAAGCCGAGTAGAGGACAGTTTATATTGTCCTTTTAGGACCCCAAGGCTTCCTGGGAGCTCGGGGATTATGAGTGGACTGAAGGCGGGGCCGAAATGAAAGGAAAGGCTGCATCCTCGGCCCCCCCCCCCCCCCCCGCCTCTAATGGAAAGCCCCCTGTAATGAAAAAAAAAAAATTTCCTTCCTGTACTCACTTCAGCCTTGAATTTGACTGGTTTTTCTGCGAGCTCGCTTAAATACACAGCTGGCCATACCATTAACCACCCACGGGGGGGGTGGCCGCTGACGTCAATCGGGGGACATTCGCTTTTATGTCGGCGGGGGGGGGGCGCTGCATTGATAACAGATGATTTTTATGAAGCAACGCGGATCACAAAGTGGCTGTAGAGCAAACTGCTCACCGCGCCGCGCCGCTCTGTTGTGCACCCGGCGGCGGCGGAGACCGGGCTTTCGCTAGCGTTGGCGGCGGCGTTGACCTCGGCCGACCGGGCTAATTATTTCCCTTCCCTTTCCAATCTGCCAGACGTGTTTATGTATTAGCCGCCGGTGCCCCGAGCCTCGATAGCCGCACTCTCTCCACAAGGTCTGTCCGCCGCCACAAAGTCGTCTCTCCCTTAATTGTGCTTTCGGTGAATGTACCGCCGACGACTTGACTGGCAGAGAGGGAGATTAGAAATTCTAACGGCTTCGTTTCGTTTCCCCCCCCCCCGACGGTAAAACGTCTGCCGGGCCCAGCGTCTAGCGGGGATCTTTCCACGGATTTGCGCGTTTTCAAAGCGGGCGAGAAGGAGATGCATCATTTTAATTATATTTGCCGTTTGCAGCAATTATCTGAAGACACAATACACGTTGCTTTAGATGATATATACGCAGGCCACACGTTTGAACAGTTTTCCCGCACAATTAAAGAATGACTCCGTCCCGATAATGCAATCGCGTGAAAGTGCGGTTTGGTCGCGGCGATATTCCCCCGCGGCGGGAACGCGTGTGTTGTGCCGTAAGTGATGGAAAAAAAAATGCAATTATGTGAAGTATGTACAGTATGCGGTGTGGAGGGAAGGCGGCGTCATAAATAAACATGCAGGCCAAGGATAAACGTCTAATTTATTCCGTCGCTGTGTTCGCAATTAGAAACGTTATGATCCGAGCGTTTATATTTTATTAAACTACTCGTCGACACTCGTCGTGACCGCAAACAAACTTTGGGGGGGATCTTGAGGACGTGAACTTGAGGACGCGTGATACGAGACATTTCAGAATCCGGTTCATCATCATTAGCTATTAATTTCCTAATTAGAATTCATCAGCGTCGGAAAACGTGCGACTCACTGAAGTGCTATAGGGCGGGTGGACTCACTCCACAATCCGGTGGAGTACTCGCGTGTTAATGACGCTCAATTTAATTCAGAATTTTAATTATTGATGACGTTTTTTTTTTAGCTTACAGTGGAAAAACCGTATCTCTGAACTGTGTGCACCACAACTTAACCTAACAATTATCTTTTAGATTAATCGATGAATCATTTAGTCTATAAAATGTCACAAATAATAGCAAATGCCATCACAAGTTAGTGAAAGTCTAAAGTGATGTCTTAAATGCTTGCTGGCTTTATCTCACAAGCAGCCAAGAAAAACCTCAACTATTCCTTTTAGAATGATCCATGAACCAAATATTGGAATTGAACCGCAGCGTTAAGCATCAAACACTTGTTATTTGTACTTGATAAACGATCAATCCATGATCAAAATTAGACTTGATTAACTTTCCGTCGACCGACAGAGAATTCATCGTAGCCCTATACCACTTAATTGTCTTGTACTATTCAAGCCATTCTTGAACACACGGAACCATCCGCGAGATAACAAAGACAAGTTCGGTAAATAAAGTATGAACAAGCGTTTCTAGTTATGAAATAACAATGAATGCCCGGCTGCCCCACTGTGGGAGGGCGAGGTTAGCCTCACATTATCAGCGATACGTTGACGTAACGTGGGACACAAGTACAGCGGTAAAGTACAGCAAACTGCCGCTTGTATCCCACAGACTGAGAACACAGTCGGCAGAACGCTAGTAATAGACGTGTAGATAGATCATGATGTCATCACATCACATGACATTGCATCATAGTGGCGGGGGCACACTATTGAAGCACGCTATTGAAGCACACTATTAAAGCACGATATTGAAGCACGCTATTGAAGCACGCTGGTGAAGCACGCTATTGAAGCACTCTAGTGAAGCACGCTATTGAAGCACGCTATTGAAACACGCTATTGAAGCAACGCTATTGAAACACGCTATTGAAGCACGCTATTGAAGCACACTAGTGAAGCACGCTAGTGAAGCACGCTATTGAAGCACGCTATTGAAGCACGCTATTGAAGCACGCTATTGAAGCACACTAGTGAAGCACGCTATTGAAGCACGCTAGTGAAGCACGCTATTGAAGCACGCTATTGAAGCACGCTAGTGAAGCACGCTATTGAAGCACGCTAGTGAAGCACGCTATTGAAGCACGCTATTGAAGCACGCTATTGAAGCACGCTATTGAAGCACGCTATTGAAGCACACTATTGAAGCACGATAGTGAAGCACGATATTGAAGCACGATATTGAAGCACGCTATTGAAGCACGCTAGTGAAGCACGCTATTGAAGCACGCTATTGAAGCACGCTATTGAAGCACGCTATTGAAGCACGCTATTGAAGCACGCTATTGAAGCACACTATTAAAGCACGATATTGAAGCACGCTATTGAAGCACGCTAGTGAAGCACGCTATTGAAGCACGCTATTGAAGCACGCTAGTGAAGCACGCTAGTGAAGCAGCCGTTTATGGAGCGACGCAGATGTCGTGATGTCGTACGGTTACGCTGCCCGGTGGTGGATCTGGTTCTTCCGGTCTCTCTCTCTCTCTCTCTCTCTCTCTCATACTGGGAGAACAGGGGGGAGGGTTTTAGTGCGATGCGATGCAGAGAGAGGAGGGCTTCAATAACGCCAATATTGATGCAAATGCAGATGGGCCAATAGGGCGGCTGCCAACATTTGCGCGAAAACAAATCTAATATCCGTCTAATAGCCGAGGGCTCGCCGGTCGCCGTGGCGCCTCGTTGCCGTTGTTGATTCCGCACGTTTAGCTGCGCAGAAACAGAAAGTTGGAGTTGGAGGCAGAATGGTTTACAGACACAAACACACTGTGCTGTTAATATTACCATTTAGATCGGAACACAAATGGGAACATCTCAACATACCATTAACATGTATACATGTATATGGGACAGGATTAATGCCGATACATATACATCTCCTCAATAATAATAATATCATGGATCGCGCTCAAATTGTGATGCAAAAACATCACCACAATCGGCATAATTTTTTGATATCATGGACAAATATCTCTTTTGAGCGATGCGGATGGATATTGCCTCAAACTGAAACCATCACACAGACACACAACCCCCCCCCCCCCGTTACGTTTTAAACAAATCTAATATCCGTCTAACCGAGGGCTCGCCGGTCGCCGTGGCGCCTCGTTGCCGTTGTTGATTCCACACAGCGGTCCGCGCTGACGGCGGACCGCTGTGTGGACCGCGGTGGTGGACGCCGGCCTCGAGTAAAAAAAACGGCAGTAAAGTCATCAAGTCATCCGTCAGACATTCGTCGGGTTCGGCTCCGAATTTATCCTTCCTCTCCCCGAACCTTTTTTACGACCTTCATCGACTCCTCAGCATCACGCGGTCTCTCTCTCTCTGACACGGCCGAGCGGAGGCTGTTCCACTCGTTTGTCTGCACAACAACAACAACAACAACAACAACATATTGGTGGCGGACTGAGGGGCTGAGGCTTTGTGTCATCCATTATTCAGGAGAACCCTCCTCACACTTCTGTTCTCCCTCACGTTTCTACCCAAGTTCCATCCCAGCTTGCTTGATCTCTGGCATGCTGGCAACGGCTGCGCTGGTTCCAGGAGAGCCGCAGCTCACGGTCGCCCACCCCGCCCGCCCCCCCTGCCCCCCAACCTTTCCCGCTAGACACGCATTGATAGACAACACGTGCATCTTGTAAGACTACAACGCCAGTAACACTGGGGCGGGGAAGCAGCAGGGGATGTGTTGATGTGCGTGAGGCGACCCAACAAGAAGCAGAAGCATCAGCAGCAAGCAGCACCAGCTAACACGTAGGAACACAATTGTGGGAGTGTGTGCTGTGTGTGTGCTGTGTGCTTTGGTGGGCTGGCTGGCTGTGCCTTAATGGACACTTTCCCTACATACCAAGCGCGCAAGTCTCGCCCCCCCCCCCCCCTCTAGTCTAACTGTTGCTATTGCCCCCCAAAGCTTTCCCAACAGCTTCTGCCAGCATAGTTACCAGTACAATGTCTGAACAACGCACCCCCATCTGACATGATGATTCTCTCTCAAGGATTCTGACAATATCGCTGTCTGTTATTTTACTTTATCTAAGAGAGTTGTACAGAAAGACCTGAACTATTTGACACAAGGATATATCCGTGACATTCGGATTTCGGACGGAGCAGACGACAACATAAAACTCGATGCTAAGTGTTGGCGATCTATGAGGAAGACGCAAACGACGACATCGTGGAGTCCTACTGCTCATGTAAAGCAGGGTGAGTACGTTAGTGATGTGTTTACAATGAAAATAAGCCTAAGATCTGCTAACTACTAGCTACAACGGGCTAATCACCGAGCTATGCTAATCACACGATGGCGCGGTAGCAGTCTGGTCACATGTCACTGCTCAATGTACCTGAACACTGAAATAGGTGACAAATAAACCTTTGAATTTTAACTCGTTAGCGAGCTTTGTAGCTTTTTGTGTCGGCGCTGCTGTACATTGATGTGTGGAGTCGCTATCAACCATTTGATTGTTGCACTTGTGAACTTTCAGTGTTTTAAGTAAATCATAAAAACCACTGTGTTCAGTAATTGTCTTATCAGATACAGAACCTGGAAATAACTCGGACACAAAAATGACAGAACCACTTGGATCACATCCAGTCAATGCTTTGAGGGTTGTGCTTGACTTAGTCACTATAAAGCTGACTCTGTAAAGCCAGTGCAGATGACACCTGGGTCTTACATTCAGTACCATCAATAATGACTCAAGTAGAAGGACTTTATTTTCTGTTGTTTTCAGGCATGTTTTTAATAATAATGTCTCTATGAGGTCATATGTAGTTGTCCAAATGTAAAATCCATAAGCTCTATCCATGTATTAAAAACAAGTCCTGCAGACTGCATGGACGCGGGACAAGCTTTGTTTGTGGGACATCATGGCGGCTCTGTTGCAAGGGGGCGTGGTCTTAAGAAATCAGGCAATCTTATTGGTTATTATTCTCCGCGTGACTGACTGAGTGTGGAAAGGTCCATTGGCCTCACCTGGCCCAGTTAGACTCTGGGGGGGGGGTGGGCCTACAGCCTCATTATTATTCCAGCGTTATTCCAGCTGCTCTGTCTGTCATTCATCACAATCTTTGCAATAAACCAGACTCTTCAACACCACGACCTGCCTGTGTCCTTGGAGGAGCCCCAAAGAAGACACATTATGTGGCTTTGTGGCAGGAGCTCTGCGACAACCATCTTTTAAAGTGTCTTTAAATTAGATTAGTGCAAAAGTAACATTGCACTGTTCCTGTTGGTGTTTGATTTCAGTGATCTCCAAGATATTCTTTGTATCGTTAATGAACAGATACAACCCTGTGTGCGTCTTGAAATCATCATTCCCACTCGGGCCTCAGAGTGCCCGGTGGAAGGTCAGGGGTCGCGTGGTGTATGTATAGAGTGCTGGGAAGTTCATTTCTAAGCTTGGGGGTGAAAACAGGAAATCTGATTTGTCGCTTGTTGACAAAGTGAGGAAACGGCGAGGAAATAGCGTGCTTCACTAGCGTGCTTCAATAGCGTGCTTCAATAGCGTGCTTCAAGCGTGCTTCAATAGCGTGCTTCAATAGCGTGCTTCAATAGCGTGCTTCAATAGCGTGCTTCAATACGCAGAATGTGCCCGTGGTCAAATCGCGAGAGAGTCTATCGTCCTGCAGACAGACAGACAGACAGACAGACAGACAGGCAGACAGACAGACAGACAGACAGACAGACAGACAGCATTGTGTGCATAAACACAGCAGCAGCAGCAGCAGCAGCACCTGTACGCTTTACCGGCTCAGACGTCTCCTCAGGCGCTGCTTCCACTCGGCTGCTGCTGCTGCTGCTGTGGTGGTGATAGGATTTTTGCCGGTGTTTCTCATCATCAGTCAAAATGAGGAATTAAGCAGGAGAGGATGAGGAGGAGGATGAAGGGAAGGGAGGATGGAGAGAGGAGGGTAGGCCACAGAGGGATCCAGGGGCACAACACAACACGCAAACGGTGAAAGCACTCGAACAGCTAATTATAATAACCAGACACAAGTGAGTAATTTGGCCGCCTCGGAGCAGGCGGGCTGGGAGAGCTGACGAGAGGCGCGCTTAAGAGGAACGCGTCCGTCCGTCCGTCCGTCCGTCCGTCCGCCGTTCCGTCCGGAGGCCGTTAGACGCACGCGCGGGTCTTTAGACACAAAGTGGAGATTTGTCTTTTGATTATTTGAACGCAAGACGGCGGCTCGGCCCTCTGATCGCCTGCGAGGGAAAACTAAAAGACGAGAGCGCCGGGCGGCGTGCGCATAAACAAGACAACAACAACAACAACAACAGCAGCAAAATAACGGCGCATCAGACAAGTGTTCATTACGGACTTTTATCAACATGCATTATTTATTGGGCAATCATTTCCCATTAATCATGGATGACAAGCCAGTTAACTGGGTAATTGCGGAGAAATTGTAACCATCCAGTTCTCGTTCAGACGGCGCGGAAGTAGGTCATACTTCAGCTAAACCCCCGATAACGTTTCGTGTTCTCGTTCCGCGTGGACGACGTCGACCGATCGGATGTTCTTTCATTGTTGACGCGTCCATTGAACGCTTCCGAATTAAAGATTTGCGGCGATTACAATTAAATATGTTTCATTTCCCCTCCACTAATGGCCTAGTGGGATTTTCCACTGGTGCACGCTCTAATGTGGATTATGGGGTCATTTCTATTTCCAGTAATGAGGACATGTTCTCTTAAGCCCCCCCGGCCCACAACCCATCCTTCACGATGTCTTAACGTATACAACATATCAAGTATTCCCTATATAACGTTTTATCGGTCTCAGTGGATGAGCATCACACGCATATTACTCACGCTCAGAGACAGAGGCTATAAAAACACGAGACTAATGAGTCGGGCCGTTGGATTTGCGATCCCCTCTCTCTCCTCCCTCAGAAGGACGACGAGCCAGCAGGTAATAATAAGAGCGAGCGTCACGCCCAACCCCATCAATTAGCCTCCCCTACAGAAGCAGGGCGCTACCGGAGTCCTCCTCAAAACCAGGTTACATCACAGAGAGGAGTTGCACACCGAGGAGA
>PIJE02000985.1:164204-171704 GCA_002895965.2 Coryphaenoides rupestris | reverse complement strand
GTCACAGATTTCTTTTCCTTTCTCCACATTCATTGGCGGAATGCAAATACGCACATTTAAGTGAGTGCTCGTCGTCTCCCGCGAGTGACGCCCTATTTTGTTCACGTTTAATCTTTTTTTTTTTTGATGCATTCATTCAGCGACTAGAGAGACCGAGAGGGAGAGAGAGCGGGAGAGCGAGGTAGGACAGGCCTAAAGCTGTCGTGGGTCATTAAACCCCACATTTTCTCCTCCCGCTCTCTCAGATGGAGAGGAAGACAGAGAGAGAAAGAGAGAGACAGAGAGAGAGACAGAGAGAGAGACAGAGAGAGAGAGAGAGAGAGAGGGAGAGAGAGAGAGAGCGCGCTCTGGCACTTACAGCAGCGAGGGAGAAGTCTGACAGATTGGACAGGGGCTCCTCGCCGGTGGACTTCCAGAAGGCGGCAGGCGGGCGACTGGCGGTGCGTTGCTGCACCCCCGCCTGTCACGGCGTGATGGACCGATCCAGAGGTGTGTTCCGAGAGGACGGGGCAGGGGGGGGTGATTGATGAGGAATATGTACTCGCGCAGGAAACTAAATGCCAGCTCACTCCTGTGATTTAATCCGCTGTCCCTTCATCAAACATTCGCCGGAGCGGGTCCCGCCGCCGCCGCCGCCGCCGCCGTCTCCCACTGTGCAAACCAAACCCCTCTCGCCTCCCTTCTTCTTCTTCTTCTCTTTCTCCTTCTCCTTCTTCTCCATCCCTCTCTCTCATCAGGACCGCCGGAAGGATGGTTTGTTGCCGCGGTGCCACCATTACTGCCCGGTCACCGCGCAGCGCAGGCACGTACACCTCGAGTCAGGCATCATTTACATTGACATTGACATTTACATTTACATTTAGGGCATTTGTCAGACGCTTTTATCCAAAGTGACTTACAAAGAGTACATTTGTGTTGCAGCAATATATCACTGTGGTGCATAAAGATAAGAAGAGAGCAGGTTTCAAGCGTTCATCATTCCAAGGCTAATAGAACGAGTTTAATAATTGCTAGGTTGTCTGCATAATAGCTGAGATAAGAGCAGAACGTGACGTTCTGAGTGCATTACCAACACCTAAGAACACACAATATGCTAAACAACGCCAAGTACGATTAATAACGCCAAGACAGCAAAATACCCTGTAATTCACAGACAAATGATAAGACTGCGATCTGTGATTAGAAGAGCAGATTAGAGATCGCTTCACGAGTTGATGAAGAGTGTTCATCAGCACGACGATGGCTTTCTTTTCTCTGTCAAATATAATAATTATGCTGCAAGAATATTCCATATTGACCTTGGGTTTTCCCTGATGATTCATAAAGTCACAAAAAAAAAAAAAAGATGCTGATTACCACCGGAGCTTCAATGATGACTCCATTGACGTATGGCGCCACACATGCGTGGCTACATTTCTATATTAGCCACTAACGTCTGGCACAATGAGCATCCCTGAGGCGCTTGTCTACATACAGAACGTTAAAAAAATGAAAAACCTCTTGGAAAATAATTGCTCGCCTGACTCTTTAAGATTTGAACTGGGGCAGACCGGCCTCGTCAACACTGCCCCCTGGTGGAGCGTCGTCGTGATGCACGTCTGCCGTGGAGCGGGGAGGCGTGTTCAACGGTCTGTAGTTTGTACTGCACGTCCACTCGGCACGATCGTGGTTGGATTATGTATGCATGCGTGCATAGACTGCCTGCAGAGAACACTTGAAATCCAACACCGGTTGCATAGTATTTATGAATATTTAGAGGTTCTGTTATTACAGAAAAGGTTACTGAGCAAAGCTTCGACGGGATAACTTTGAAGCCTCGTCTGTCTCGCAATTTTCATGAAACCAGGCATCAAAAGGACACAAGACTGTCCTTTCATATCGGCTCAACGTAGCCCCACGCAAACGAAGGTATAAAATATTGCCTTTGTAATGCAGAACGATGTTGGTCTCCCCGTGACTCAATGCAACGCCACTTCTCCAGAGCGAGCGCAGATGAGACCGACCTGCGACATTCCACCGAGGTCGGATACACGGCCTCCGATCAAACGCAGAGGAGCCGCCCGTTGATCCGTCGCGGCCGACAAAGGCGGGATTACCATCCGTCTTACGCGATTGAATTATGATCAATCTCTCACTGCTTAGCGGAGGTATCTCTCTCTCTCTCTCTCTCTCTCTCTCTCTCTCTCTCCTCTCTCTCTCTCTCTCTCTCGTCATGCTTAATCAGGCGATCAATTCCAGCCCCACGTCGTAGAGAGGAATGAGTCTTCCAGTGACCTGTGCGGTTGACTAATGTGAAATCCATGGCAGGTGAGTCTCCGTGGCCCCGGCCCCGGCCAGAAACATGATGCCACACAATACCGCTATCTACGCCATCAATCAGGAGGACCACCATTACACCGCCGACGCCGCCGACGCCAACAGACGCGCCGAGAGTGGATTTAGATTATACGCTGAAGTACTCGGGCCACTAAATGAGAAATCCTTAAAAATCAATGGCCATGGCCACGGAAGGAATTAACAGAGACGAAAAAAGAAAAAGAATCACAAAGCAAAGGGGATTCATCATTGACTTATTGGGTATTTTAAGACACAAGAGGTGGAGTGCGCTCAGTGTCAACAAATTGAGAAATGTGTTTTGCTTTGACAGTGAAACCAAACCTTAAACGTATTTTGGTATTTCCCGGCGCTGTTTTCGACACACAGGCTCTGTATCAAAAGCAGCGATAAACACCGGGTACTGGTTACCGCAGGAGCCCAGATGTGATTCATGTGGTGCCGAGATCGCCAGCCAGCTTAATGGTTCCACCGCTGCCGCTTGCCGCCGCCGCTGCCCGGCCGCTACGTTATTATTGTGCACCGTTGCCATGCCCACCGCAATAACAACAAGGGTGGGGTCCCCCTCGGCTCTTACCTTGGGCCACTTGGGGTTGAGCAGGCGGGCCTTGTGGGCGTCGGCCAGCGCGGCGCGGTGCCGGCCCAGTTTCAGCAGGGCGGCCGAGCGGTTGCTGTACAGGATGCAGTTCTGCGGGTCGGCCCGCAGCGCCTCGCCGTACAGCCGCACCGCCGCCTGGAAGTCCCCGCGCTGGCACGCCTCGTTGCTCTGCTGCACCTTCTCCAGGAACGCCGCCTTGCTGAGGCCACACCTTCTTCTGCTGCTGCTGCTGCTGCCGCCGCTGAGGCCGCCGACGCTCCCCTTCTCCTCCTCCTCCTCTTCCTCCTCCTCCCTGCTCCTATCCCCCAGTGGGCCGCGGCGGGCGGGCAGCCCGGCGGGCCGGGAGCCTCCGAACATCGAGAGCTGTGGAGGAAGTGGTGGAGAAGAGAGAGGTGGAGGTAGTGGTGGTGAGTGGCTGTGATGGGTGGTAGGAGCGTGAGAGTCTCTTGGAGGTGAACTCCTCCTGGCGGTGAGGTCCTCGTCTCCTGGAAGTGTCTGACCTGAAGACACTTCCCATCAAGTGGTTCTGAGCGGCCGACAGCGCGTCTACAGGAGGAGCGGCGACCCTGGGCAGCAGCTGCAGATCTACGTGGCAACGAGCACATCTGCACACATCTGTGCTGCTGCCAAATAGTTCTTCATTATTATGCATGTACTCTGTGGAATAACGCTGATGAAAAAACCCATTAAAAAGTCATATTTTTTGAATATATTTTATTACTAAATATATCTTTCCGATATTGTTTTTCTATTTGGCTTATTCACTGTACATTTATTATTCTATTGTTTTTATTCTTATGTTGTTGGCATTTTTTGAGCAAACTCTGGCACAAGAATTTCCTTCGGGATTAACAAAGATCTATTCTTATCTTACCTTATATTGTGATTATTTAGACAGATATTGCGATAGTAATATGTGGAGAGTGTTTGTCGGTGGCTGGTTTTAAGCAGCCTCACCTGGCCCAGTTAGAGTCTAGGGCTGGGGGGGCGGCGGCTAATCAGTGCACCACAGGTTAAACCAGTCATCAGGACGCACACACACACACACACACACACACACACACACACACACACACACACACTCACTCAGGGGGCATCACCTGGTCTGTCTACCAACCTCTTCATACTGAGCAGAAAAGCGGTTTACCATCAACTGCTTGCTTCTTATTCTATAGAGGAGTCCCAGAAAAGCAACTTCATTGGCGTGTGGCTTGTGGCACGGTGGTCAACAGCCACACATTTATCACTAATCAGCGGGAATGATCAGTTTTTGCATCACAATTTTAATTTTCACTGGAAAAAAAACATCCTTGCAGCACGAAGGTACTTCATTTAAATACTGGTGTTATAAAGTATTTAATTATTATAATGTATTACATTATTAATACATTTACACATTTTACCCTCATCGTCAAAGTGCAGCCCGTGCAATTTGTACCCATTTTCAACACGATGGACCGTTCAGCCCTAGACAGCGCGCACACTAGAAAGACATCCGTCGTCCCTGAAGATTGAGGGACGATACCACGGTCAGATCCTGCACTTCAGTCGATGTTAAAAAGGCGAAACATAGATATACATTGTGCATACACTCCGGTGACTAAAGGAACACTGCATGGGTCACGTGACTCCGTTGGGGCGGCGATGTGAGTTTCAGCATCGTTGGGGGGGATCCTGTAGCACATAAACCGAGGCGTTGTAAACAATAGAGATGCCTCCGCCGCCGTGGGCCACGGAACGACCACCAATCACTTTAACTGCGTTCCAATACGCTGTGTAGGATACACTCTATTCCATTGTGTTCAGCAGATCTGCAGCGAGAAAGTCTGCTTTCTCCGGGGCTGTAAAGAGCTAGAAGGGGCCAGAAGCTACGTCGGGTTTACTAAAATTATATTACCGTGAAATAAAATCTACTGCGTTCAAACTGCTTTATAAAAGAGATATCGTGAAGCACCTCAGAGGTAAACTCGTACGACTTATTCTGTTCTTTTGTTTCCGAGGTCTGGATGTTATGCCATCCTGGGCTCGTCACCAAAAAGCCAAAAACGCTTCCAAAAAAAAAAGCGGACTCATAAAAGGCTGCAACACTTTTGTACGCCCGACATCAAACCAAGCCCAGCGGTTCCGTCGGCGAGAGAACCGTTCTTCACGCTGCGGAAAATATGTGACGATAAATGTGTTTCAGGTTTTTAGTCTGGCTTCTTTATAACCGGCGAGAACAGCTTCCCAGACGGGAGGAGGACGGTTCAGAGTCCGGCCGTCGTCGGAACGGCAGATCGGCTCTTGAGCTCTTCCACTTGTTTATTTAGCTCAACGGTATTTTGGAGAGAGCTTTCCGTCCGTCCCCCCTGAAGAGCGACGATTTACGGGGCTACACACAAATCATAAAAGATAACGCTGGACGGTTTGTGTTTGACTGGGGCGAGCCTCCATTATGTACCTAGTTCACACCACTCCTACTCCCAGTGAATTCTGGGAGAGGGCAGGCTCGGTAATTACTTCCAGAGGTTCCAAAGCGCACACAAAAACAGAGCGCTTTGCCGGCTCGATGGAGCAGAGCCAGCAGTATAGCAGGCGTATATATACATGTACTGTATATATACGGGCTGAGAACCGTTCGGGTGCCGTGTTCTGCGCCGACTTTAGAACCAATAGATCATTTATGAGCGCTGCTAGGGTCTGAAGTATCCTCTCAACGTTGTTAAATGAAGCATCCTGTTGTCAGGGAACAGCGCGTTTTAAGCGAGAATCTTTTATTCGAGCGGCGGTTGGTGGTGGTGTGTGTGTGTGGTTTGTGTGATTGAGGTCCACCGTGGTCCGTGCCTCGGAGGGCCTGTCTGTCTGTCTGTCTGTCTGTCTGTCTGTCTGTCAGGCGGGCAGGCAGGCGGGCAGGCAGGCAGGCAGGCGGGAAGGGTGGAGAAATATTGAGATAATAAAAGACTACACCGATGGGAGTCCGTGTGGAGACAAATGGAGAAAACCCCATAGCAACCCAGCGAGAGAGAGAGAGAGAGAGAGAGGGAGAGAGAGAGAGAGAGAGAGAGAGGAAGGGAGAGAGGGACAGGGGGGGGGAGTATTTTCACACACACACACACACACACACACACACACACACACACTCTCAGACAATGCCGTATTTTGGACAGATATATTGGTTCGCTGGAGTCGTTTATAAAGACCAAGCTACATGGACGTCTATATGCTGCTGCTGCTGCTGCTGCTGTTACTGCACAGCAACACACACACACACACACACACACACACACCACGCTATGCTGTGCTGTGGACGTGCACATTATTGCATTGCATTGCATTGCATTGCATTGCATTGCATTGACTCCAACACTTCAGAATCATTCATGTTCATTTGGATGAAATGTCCTGTTGTTGTGTTGTGTTGTGTTGTGTTGTGTGTTGTGTGTTGTGTTGTGTTGTGTTGTGTTGTGTTCATGCACATGCATCCGATGCTATTTTAAACTGCTGCTGCTGCTGAATGCTTGCATGGCTGGAGGATCAATTCTCAGAGTTTGCAGGAATGCCCGCTTGGCTTCAGTCTTCTCTCAGTTCAGATCTTTAGTTCTTATTTGTGTGCAGCTTCTCTCAGACCTTGCAGGCTGCAGAGAGGCTGCACACAAATAAGAACTAAAGATCTGAACTGAGGGAAGAGGGAGAGGATGCGTGGACTCAGTCGTCCCAGCCGACGACATGAGTTTGACATTTTATTTTATTGTATTTTATTTTAGTGACGTCATTTAGGTTCGTCGCCGTTACCTTCTGCTGGAGTGTGTGCGGCGGCGGCGGCGTCTCCATCCCGGCTGAAGTCTTGTGGTTCTGCTGCAGAGCTGGAGGTGAGCAGAACCGCGCATCAGGAACCCCTCAGGAACCCCTCAGAACCTTCCCCGACCTGGGACCCCTGGAACCCTGGAAACCTGGGATCCTGGGACCCTGGATGCTGGACCCTGGACCTGGACCTGGACTTGGTCTAGAGATGAGGAGAAAGTTCCTCTGCAGTAAAGTGCGCCATGTTGTCAAACTTTTTCCTTTTTTTTTCCTTTTTTTTTTCTTCCTTCCCTCCGCCGCCGCCGTCACGGAGGGTCTCCTGCTGCAGCAAAGTAACGAGACGAAGTAACGAAGTAACAAGACGACAATGGAACGAAGTGACGAGACACTGTAACGAAGTAACGCAACAGATACAATGTATCAAAGTAACGAAGTAACGCAACAGATACAATGTATCAAAGTAACAAAGTAACGCAACAGATACAATGTATCAAAGTAACGAAGTAACGCAACAGATACAATGTATCAAAGTAACAAAGTAACGCAACAGATACAATGTATCAAAGTAACGAAGTAACGCAACAGATACAATGTAACGAAACGGATATAATGTAACAAAGTAACGCAGCAGATACGATGTCACAAAGTAACGATACAATGTGTCATCTTTGTGTGGAAATATTATGAGTATTGTGTGTGTGTGTGTGTGTGTGTGCCTGTGTGTGTGTGTGTGTGTGTGTGTGTCTCTATAACCTTTATTACTTTAACTTGCAAACTCTGCAGCTTTC
>PIJE02000985.1:79204-159204 GCA_002895965.2 Coryphaenoides rupestris | reverse complement strand
TGTACCACATTGTCGTCCATCTAGGAACCAGGGTTAACTGGACGCCTGACTCAGTGAGCCTGACTCAGTGAGCCAGCGTGACTACTGGCACCGTGGGATTGTTTTGAAATTCAAAACAGGTTCTCTCAACGTCTGCCCGCGTTCAATGTGTTCAGTATGTCGATCCAGGCCGACGCGTTCTCCTCTCACAGCAGATACGGTGACACGGTGTATTTGAGTGAATTACGTGCCGGATTATGAGCTACAGTCTTAATTGTTTCGGTGGGTGTGCGTGTTGAGGACCCAAACACAGGACAGCCAGGCGGGTGATGATGATGATGATGATGATTCAACCCAAACATAGTGAATAAATAAACCGGGTACGGGTGGCGTAGATAAATGAAGGCAGAACTCTTCAAACTAAAACTGACTCTGAACAGAACACAAAACTAATGCACCGACCAGGACCGACTGGTGGAACAAGACTTACAGTATGTAGAGACATGACCATCACCATACGTCTAGTGTCCCCCCCAGCACTATGGTGGATAGATCAGCCGACCCAGTGGACTGAATACTACAGATAACGTGAATTGGAGGGATCGGAATGAGAATATTTACAATATTTACAGTAAAAAATGAAAAAATATATAAGGTGAGTACAGGCCATGTATGTCTGCATGTATGTACTGTATGTCATGATGACGGACTCAATGAAGGATCATTATATGATATTATTCCAGAACTGGGTTATCAGAGCAGCCAATGGGGGTCAACGTGGGGTCGTAGTCAAACGAATGATTCAACTCGATGTTAGGCCGACTTCGTAATCCCGCAGTAAAACATCTCCGTGACTCCTGTGAGAGTAGAGAGCGGGAATATTCAGAACGGGATCACAACACTGCTTTCAGCCGATGAAGAAACATCAGAACCTGTATGAGCAGAGTGGCTCATCCATAGCATTTTGTCCCGGTGTGAACTGCGGAGGATAGACTTGCAGGTTATGCAAAGGTCAGACACTCTTATGTAATGCCATCATTACACAGAAGAAATTAAAAGAAATCTGATTCTGATTCAATATAATGTGGAAGTGGAACTACGTAAAAGAGGAACACAGTTTTGCTAGATCTGGGCACACCCATAGTGAGATGGGTGATGAACCAGGGTTATGTCCCCTTAAGTTTTCCTCTTTTACACGATTATCCTCTCTTACGTCTATTACGGTAAACTGTACCATAGCTACGCTGATAGAGGCTCAGAGGAATATAAACTGGACGGGTCAAATCAACCTTAAGGCAGATAGATGCACGGTCCGCATGCAATGCAATTAATGAATGAAACAACTAATGGAGAAATGAAATAAAATAAAACTACTGACAGTAAATCAAGAACTTGCATTTTGTATATATTGTCAATATATTTGTCAATATATTTGTGTTATTTAATGGCCATGCAGGCATGTTATTCTGTCAAACTTTGCAATGTATTTAGCCACCCACCATCAGTTCCTTCTATCTGGCTCTTCTTAGTGTATAGGGGGCCCCCCGGGGGTCCTGAGAGATCCGGATCAGCCAGGGTCGAGGGGTCACCGCCACTCTGTGTTGCCTTTGAAGTGTGTGTTGGTAGTGCTGGGGTCAAAATAGCAGCAATGACACTTTTGCTTTGTGGTAAATGTCTGCAGTCTGCAGGGGTCTGTACTTACACCTCCGGGGTACGAGTCCACCCAGTCCAGCGGAGGGCCACTGAGGGTTTATCTGGAACTCAGTTAAAATACAGTAAGGCAATTACGTTTAAGGCAATTAACAATTGATTATATCTGACAATGAAGTTTGTTTTAAATGATCTGATCTCCTTTTCTTTTTACATCAACATGCAGCATGTGGTTGCATGTCCACAGACTGAATGAATGAATGGCCATACGACTAACAGGAATGAACACATCTTCATCTTAAACATTTGACTTTAGTTGTGAAAACAAACATGTTGCACCTGTCTCATCCTCAGAGAATGTGGGCGTGGTCTTGTCGTCACAGAGTTCCTGATTGGTCCAGAGGAGGGGCCCTTGGCCAAGCAGCCCACAGCCCTCAGTATATAACCTCTTGTGTTCTCAGGTCAAGCGTAAAGTGTTGCATGATTACCACACCGTCCAACCTGTGTCTTCCCATCCACTGGAATAATAAGGTACGATTAATTAAATTATTTGATTTTATACATTACATTATCACTTTTATATCAGTCAATTCTTCAGATAAATATTATATAAATATTACAATATTCTTAAGTACGTATATTTAACTGTCACACAAACAAAGCAAGAGCTGAGCTTATAGGCCTATTGTGATACATATACATATGCTTACATAAGATTATTTAATCTTTATTATGTATATGACTGCTATTACAAGCCGTACGTCTTATTTCTGCTACGACTGCCCTCACGTGTGCGTCTGTCCTTACTTACTTGTACATTTAGAATCCTCAACATTCAATACTTCTGGATTCATAGGCTGCTGTACGTTCCCCATTCCTACATTTACGAGAACAGCTGATGTGTTGTCATGACATTACACTTGAGTGTTATCTTTATGATGTATATTGTGCTGCTCTCAATATATACATATATATATATAGTATATATATGTATATTCTCAATGTATATATATATATTTATTGCCTACTTGACATGGCAGTGCCCCCCCCCCCCCCCCCCCCCCCCCAACAGTAAGGATGAAGAGCGGCGGCGGCAGAAGACACCTCCACGTGGCCACACCTCTGCGCGAGAGCCTGGCGCTGAGCAAGGCGGCGGGCACCTCCGTCTACATCAAGCTGGACTCCTCGCAGCCCACCGGCTCCTTCAAGATACGGGGCATCGGGCACCTGTGCAGAACGGTGAGTACGGGGAGAAGTTCACCACGAGGCGTAGTCTTGTGGTGAACTTCTCGTGGTCGTCGTGTACAAAAAACGCAGTGTGTGCTCTATGAGTGAATGAGAAATAAGACATCATCCACGGTCAGCAACAAACAGACGAGTTGATTAGGAGAACAAACGACGGTCACGTGCTTTAGGCAATCAGGAGACAGAAGGGTCGGCGGGCCAAACAGAGAGCGGGGGGGAAAAAGCCGAGAAAAAACAATGGACAAAGATAAGGAAACACCTCTGAGTGAATCCCATCTGAACAACAACCTGAGTGGCCGACAACAAGCTGCACCTCGAGCCGCTGATCGGGGATAAGGGAACAGAGGCGTGGAAGATCAATTGGGAGCGGACTGTTGGGCCCCGCGAGGGAAACACCGCGGGGATTGTTTGCGGTCATCAGGATGGGAGGCTGTAACAAGATCATAGACTCTGTCACCCCCGGCACTCGTCGTGGGAGACCCTCACCATTTGTCGCCCTGCTTCTTACATCTTAATCATTGGTGTTTACCACGCATTTAGTCGACCCAACCCAAATATAAGATGAAAATCAGCGCAAAAGCTGTTCTACGCAACGGAGAGAGTCGGGGGAAGTCAGCGGGTTAGTGTTAATAATTTTACTGACTATCATTTATGTGTTATTACTAATTTTGTGTATTGTTACTAATTTCCAGTTCTTTAAATTGTTTATTGTGGTAATATCGGAATATTTTTATTGTCGTGTTTAAGTCTGCAAAAAGTCTATTCATCACGTGTTTTAAGTTTAACACAACGAAGGGCTTGTAGATGTGTTGGGAGGCCGTAACCACAGGAGGACAATAAGGAATTGTCCTGAAGTTTGGACGAGACACTCTCAGCTGACCAGCCGCCTTCTGTTACGTAACCGGAGCTATAAGTTCTAATAAAAGACTTTGACACTTCCGACTCCTCGACTTCTCCTTCTCTAAATGACATGTTGGTTTCCACAACATGAGTCCCGTGCCCTCTGACCCCCCTGACCCCCCACATGTTGTCACGACGACAGCCCCCACCTGTGCATCTCCTTGTTAGGGACGGATCAGTGGGGGGGGGCGGTGGTGTCACTCAGACGGAGACATGATGAGCATTCATAGAGAACAACGCAGAACAGAACAGAACAGAACAGAACAGAACAGAACAGTGCCGACCAGTTCCCTGACGTCAGGAACGAGGTGTGAGTCACTGCCGGGCCAAGTCTGCTTGTCTGTTGCCGCCGACGACGACAACAACAACAACAACAACAACAACAACATCAACAGGAGGCTAATTATAGTCCTGTCTCACACGGCGTGAATTCTTTCTCCTTTACCGTGACACTCGCTAATTGAGTACGACTTTGTACCTTTAACTGCTCCCTCTCTACCCGGGGCTGAACCCTGCAACCACTGATCTGTCAATCACACACTGTTCCTCAGACGCTTGCATAATGTGTGTGTGTTTGCTGTGTGTGTGTGTGGGGGGGTGTGTGCGTGTGTGTGTTTGCGTGTGTGTGTGTGTGGGTGGGTGAGAGAGATTAAAAATTCAAAAAGTGTATTCATCAAACACAGCTAAAGACACACATACACACATACAGGATGTGCAAAAGTGAAGTGAAAAAGTGGTGAGAAAGAGAGAGAGATAGAGAGTGAAGGTGTGTGTGTGTGTGTGTATGTGTGTGTGTATGTGTGTCAGAGAGAGAGAGAGAGAGAGAGAGAGAGAGAGTATATGTGTGTGAGTGTGTGTGTGTGTGTGTGTGTGTGTGTGTGTGTGTGTGTGTGAGTGTGTGTGTGTGTTATGTCAGTAATGTGTGTATTGTGGTCATCTTGCAGTGGGCTGAGCGAGGCTGTGAGCGTTTCGTCTGCTGCTCAGGTGAGCGACAAGTGAAATATGAACATAATACATAATATTAATGACATAATATTATATTTTAGGAGCATTGTTTCGTAGAAATGGGTTGTGTTTAAGTGGTGGTGGTGTGTGTGTGTGTGTGTGTGTGTGTGTGTGTGTGTGTGTGTGTGTGTGTGTTCATGCAGGGGGGAACGCCGGTATGGCCGCCGCCTACTCGGCCCGCCAGCTCGGCATCCCGGCCACCATAGTGGTGCCCAGCGTGACCCCTGACCCCACGGTGCAGAGGCTCAAGGACGAGGGCGCTGACGTCATCATCCACGGCAAGGTCAGCTGATCACACACATGTGGACCCGATCTCTCTCTATCTCTCTCTCTCTCTCTCTCTCTCTCTCTCTCTCTCTCTCTCTCTCTCTCTCTCTCTCTCTCTCTCTCTCTCTCTCTATCATGTCAATTTCAATGTTAAAGGAGCTGTATTGCATGGGCCAAGCATACATTTCCATTTGCCAAAGCGATGTGCGTTAAATAAAACAAAACAAACAAATCTAATTTACAATTGTCTTGTGATTTACAAATGTACAATTGTAGATATTCTATAATAGTTTACATAAGAAATATGTAAACAAAGCTGCAACATTGCGATCAAATGTATAAATATGAGTTTCTAAAATATACTTACAAAAAACTAAATATATACAGGTAAGGAAGTAAAGTTAAAAAAAATAAGTAAAAAATATATAAAAAATACAAAATACTGTAATACAAAAAAAAATTACAAAAATGGGGGGATTGGGGGATATCTCTCTCTCTCTCTCTCTCTCGTCTCTCTCTCTTTCTTTTGGTCTCTTGCCCTCTCCACTCTCGTCTTCTCAGTCGCTCTATCTTTCATTCTCATTCTCTCTCTCTCTCTCCTCTCTATTTCTCTGTTTCTCTCTCTCTGTCTGTTGCTCTCTCAAGTTTCAAGTTTCAAGTTTCAAGTGTTTTATTGTCACTTCACAGTTTACACGAGTATGAGCAGTGAGTGAAATTCTTACTGCAAAACGCCCGACAGCCGACCGCAGTTATAAAAGAATACAATCTCGTTGTCTCTCTCTCTTGCTCTCTCTCTCTCACACACTCTCTCTCTCTCTCTCTCTCTCTCTCTCTCTCTCTCTCTCTCCTCTCTCTCTCTCTCTCCTCTCTCTCTCTCTCTCTCACTCTCTCTCTCTCTCTCTCTCTCTCTCTCTCTCTCTCTCTCTCTCTCTCTCTCTCTCTCTCTAGTATGCATAGTACATTCACAACAGCCACATAAGCTTGAGACAATAACATGAGATAAGCAGTAAAAATGTAATTAGCTGAGTGTGTGTGTGTGTGTGTGCGTGTGTGTGTGTGCGTGTGTGTGTGTGTGTGTGCGTGTGTGTGTGTGTGTGTCCTGCAGGCTCTGAATGACAGCATCTCGTACGGGGAGAAGCTCGTGGACAACAACCCCGGCTGGGTGTTCGTCTCGCCCTTCGACGACCCGCTCATCTGGTGAGGAAGCTCTCTCTCTCTCTCTCTCTCTCTCTCTCTCTCTCTCTCTCTCTCTCTGTCTCTCTCCTCCCCAGTCTCCCAGGAATCCTCCTCCTATCTTCTGTACATGTTGTCGTGTTGCGTTGTTCTCTCTGGCGGATCAGTGGTCTCGTCTCAGTGGGATGACAGCGGCTTTCCTCATCTGTTCTGCTCGATCCCGGCCAACCGCGGAAAAGATAGAAACAAATGAGTTTGAATGACACGCCGGTGATGGCACATTCAGTGGCTTTTTGCTGGGCTCACGCCACACAAAGACGCAGGTGGCTGACAGTAAGCCGGCTTCATAGTATAGACAATAGTTTGGACAATAGTTTGTCGTCTTAGCAGGCGGTACGAGGCGTGACCCTGGAGTGGTGTATTGATTATGCGTCTACCCAACCCCCCAGTCTCTAATCAGCCTGACTCTGGGCTGCAGGTGAGGCTGCTTAAACCAGCCACCAACCACACACACACACACGCACACACACACACACACGCACACACACACACACACGCCTACCCAGTGGACTGGACTGGACTGTACCGGCAGGTAAACCGATCTAATCAGCATACATCTAGGTGGACGTTCCCACTTGTGACGTCACGGGTCGTCACATGGCAATTGTCTGTTCCTAAGTCCTTACAAACTCTCCTTTCCATCTTTCCTTGAACTCACAACGGGGTTAAGGACAAGTAGCTATGAAAGGACTTCTTTTTTTGGACTATTTGAATGCATCCCTGACCTCTGCTCTGTGTTTTCCTTCTTGTTGCCGTGCACAGGGAGGGTCACACGTCTCTGGTGCGGGAGCTGGAGGCCGACCTGCAGCGGAAGCCGTCGGCGGTGGTGCTGTCGGTGGGCGGCGGGGGCCTCCTGAACGGCGTGGTGGAGGGCCTCCGCCGCGCCGGCTGGGCCGACGTGCCCGTGGTCGCCATGGAGACGGACGGCGCGCACAGCCTCAACGCGGCGGTGAGGGCCGGCCGGCTGGTGACGCTGCCCGAGATCACCAGGTAGGGCCTGCTGCAACAACCGCCTGCTGCAACCGCCTGTTGCAACCGCCTGTTGCACCGCCTGTTGTTGCAAAAATGATCGCGTGAACGCGTGTGTGTGTGTGTAGCGCAGGACACCTGAGTGAGAGTGTGTGTGTGTCTCTCGCCCCCCCCCCCCCCCCGGCAGCATCGCCACCACGCTGGGCTTGGCCACGGTGTCGTCGCAGAGCCTGAAGCTGACGCGCGAGCACCCGGTGTTCTCCGAGGTGGTCAGCGACCGTGAGGCGGTCCGGGCCGTCGAGCGATTCCTCGGTGAGTTCATCGTCACAGAGCAACGTCACGCGACCAAGAAACACGTCCACAGTCTGCATCACCAAGACGTCAAGACGAGCAGCTGACTTAGACCCCGTCGGCCTGTCTGTCTGTCTCTCTCTGTCTGTCTCTCTTTGTCTCTCTCTCTCTCGCTCTCTGTCTCACCATCTCTTTCACCGTCTCTCTCTCTCTGTCTGTCTGTCTCACCATCTCTTTCACTGTCTCTCTCTCTCTGTCTGTCTGTCTGTCTCTCTCTCTCTCTCTCTCTCTCTCTCTCTCTCTCTCTCTCTCTCTCTCTCTCTCTGTCTCTCTCTCTCTCTGTCTCACCATCTCTTTCACCGTCTCTCTCTCTCTGTCTGTCTCACCATCTCTTTCACCGTCTCTCTCTCACTGTCTGTCTGTCTCTCTCTCTCTTTCTCTCTCTCTGTCTGTCTCACCATCTCGTTCACCGTCTCTCTCTCTCTGTCTGTCTGTCTCTCTCTCTCTCTTTCTGTCTCACCATCTCTTTCACTGTCTCTCTCTCTCTCTCTCTCTCTCACCCTCTCTCAACCCCTCTCACCCTCGCTCTCACCCTCTTTCTCTGTCTCTCTCTGTCTCTCTCTCTCTCTCTCTCTCTCTCTTCAACCCCTCTCACCCTCTCTCTCTCACCCTCTCTCTCTCTCACCCACTCTTTCTCTCTCTCTCTCCCCCGTGGGCAGATGATGAGAAGATCTTGGTGGAGCCAGCGTGTGGCGCAGCGTTAGCGGCCGTGTACAGCGGCGTCGTCGGCCGGCTGCAGCGAGAGGGCCGGCTGCAGCAGCGAGAGGGCCGGCTGCAGCTGCCGGCCCTCCCGCTGCAGCAGCGGGAGGGCCGGCAGCTGCAGCGGGAGGACCAGCTCTCGGGCCCCGTGGTGGTGGTGGTCTGCGGGGGCAACAACATCAGCATGGAGCAGCTGAAGGGCTTCAAGGCGCAGCTGGGCATGGCCTAGTGCTGCAGAGTCAGACACTAGAGACTACAGCAAGATGCTTCACATCTTATACACGATTCTAAACGACCGGAATGACCTGAAGTAAAAAACAAACATGGTGGACGATGTTCGGGTGTTATAATCACACCGATATCACCATTGATAGTTTCTAATCAATATTCTATTGTTGCTCTATAGCTGCTCATTCCAACTGCGACGCCAATGACTTATCTCCACTTTTCTTCTTACTTTACTCACTGTACACTTATATATTATATGCTGTATATTAAGAAGACCACAACAGCGTCCAATCAGAAGGCAGGCGTGACCCGCTGGCCGAATCATTCCAGACGAGTTCTCCTTCTGATCGTTTTTTTTTTTTAAAAGATCAATAATTGAACGTGGCAGCTGACTCTGCCAGTGGCTTAGCTACTGGGCTCCTCTGATGACCAGGACGCAGATAGGTAGACGTTACCAAACCAGTTTAATGACATGAAGTTGGTAACTTGTTCCAGGAAGAAGACATCTGACATGTCAGAGAACTTTGTCTTTCTCTCTCTATCGCGTAACCGTGGTTCTTTGTATGTGTTCTCGGCTTTTGTACTTTTATCAAAGTGTAATCTGTAAGTTATTTTAAACTGTAAATGTCAGTGAACATTCATTGTATTCACATTTCATGAATATTAAAGTATTATGTGATATTCTTCTTGTGATTGTATTGTTTTGATGAATTAACGAAACAGAAACACTTGAAGATGTTGTGTGTTTTATTTAACAGGACGATAATAAACAGAATCCCTGAGTTCTCCCAGGCTTTACCTGAACCTCCCTCCTGACATACAAACCCTTTCTGAAACGCGTGTCTTTGATAAAAAAGGTAGAGAGAGATGGAGAGGGTGGCTGACTGATGCTGAGCTTGTTTTCCTGACACTCCTCTCGGTGATGGTAGACGAACGTTCACAGTACAGATGAGTCACCTCCGCAAACATCAGACATCAGACTTCCCATTTTAATGACTTGACGACGTGCATAAAAATATAACAATATATAATAATAATAATAATATAATATACCAAACACACTACACTACAATGTGTGTCTTGCACTTTCACATTGAATTTATCTTCCGTGTTTCTGCACTTTATTCAGCGCGTTCATTTTCCATTTACTTTAATGGCAGAAACTCCTGAGTCCCTGCTGCCCGAGTGGCACCCAGTGGCCCCCAGTGAGCACAAAAAGAGCTGAAACCTTAACAATCTTACGGAGCGATCCACATAGATAATTGGATACTCGGGGAGCTAATGTACTTGAATAATGTACTTCAATACTTGAAGTCCTCCTTAGGGGAGAGGAATGGTTTGTCGAAAGGGTTCAGCTTCAAACTTCACAACGGAGCAGCAGGATTCCCCAGAAGTCACAACAGATTTTTAGGACTGTGACGGTTGCAGTGTTTTAATTGGCCTGCAACATGTGCACCACAACACGTCCTCCACGAGACGGAGACGGGCCCCGGACCCCCGGAGGGCCTCGGTGGTCGTGGCCCCACATCAAACCCGTCGCAGCGTTTTCAAAGCGTTCCTTTGAACCGCTGCTTAGCAACCTCATCACGACCCGTTTGTGGTGAGGTCGTGACGTCTGTGTCGTATACAACACGTCTTTATTTTTTAAACAGAACATCAGAATGCTAATGTGCCAAAAAAGAAAAGAGGATATAATGGTGTTTAGATGTTTAATATTTCCATCCACTCAGAGTACAGTGATAAATGCTGACATCCTCTCACGCACGCACACACGTTGGCCAATCTCTGACTAGAAGCTGGTTACAGACACGTACTGGGTGGGGTGGGTGGGGTGGGGGTGAGCAGGCTGTCAGAGTAGCACTGCTGGGTCAGAGGGGGCCATGACTCCACGGATCCGGCTGGGACCGGCCTGGCTCTGGCCCTGGGCCCTGGGCACCTCCCTCCCGGGCCCCGCCCTCCCAGGCCGCGCCAGGAGGCGTCGGGTTCACCGGCGGCCGCATGGCGCAACGACACGGCGTCAGGGTGCAAGCTTACGGTCGTCGGGTGAGAAGGTTGACGAGGTGGAAGGCTTGTGGTTCAGCAGGACTGACTGACTGACACACACTCCGGTGTCTGGTGGTGTGTGTGTGTGTGTGTGTGTGTGTGTGTGTGTGTGTGTGTGTGTGTGTGTGTGTGAACACAACAGGAGCCAAGGGGTCTCTGGTTATGCAACATAGGAGCCCCTTCTCATGGAAACGTTTTTTAAACCTTGTGTGTGAAACCCCTCGACTCTATTCTCTCTGAGGTTGTAGGTTCTGTCGTATATAAAACTGCACCAGAAACAGTCAACGAGTCAGACGACGACGACAACAACAACAGACACCACAGGGGGTACGTCAAGACATTTCTTTATTGTGACACAGAAATCCCAAACGCCATCCGAGTCTTTACATCTGTATAATCCACTTTCTTTTGAGATGCGTTCCTTTTCTCTTTTTAGAAGTTTCTGATGTGCAGAGAGGTAAGACAGTAAAAGTTAATGCAACCATAAATAATTGTAATAAATATCAAGTAAATATACAGCACACATATTCTCATCATAGCACGTCTGTGTATGGATATGTCCTTATATGATCTCTCCCCCCACACCCGCCCCCAATTAGGAGAACGCAAGCTAGCATCCCTGTTAGCAGCGGTACACCCTTCAAAATAAAAGAACCAAACTTTTGTTTTGTAATTTTCAAACTGGCAAGCAACTTAAGCACCCAACGCAGGTTGAATATCAATCATCGGCTGTTGTTTTATGTTCTTTAGTTCTATTCCAAGTCAAATGTGTTTACTTCCACAAGAGAACGTTTGTTCACCGTGAGCGGAGGAGACCGGACCAAGTGTTTCGCGCGATGACCGGTCGATTCAAAAGTTTGTACAAAAAAATATGATAAACCCTCCCCCCCCCCCCCCCCCCCACCCCACCCCCCCGCAACGCGCTAAACAAATAAAAACCAAAAAAAACCCGGACGCCAACCGGACGTCTCAAGGTCCGCTCCGCGCAGATTAATTTCACGGAAGGATAGTGCAAAAAGAACCAACCATCAACCTAAAAACTCGTCAGGTGAAGTGAACAAGCAATAACTTAATAAAACTGCTTTCAAACATAAAACATAAAACTATGTACATTTCTTTTTCCACAGTCGAAACAATAGTCTGAGGGGAAAACAAAAACAAACCAATAACACACAAACGAAACCCAAGCAAACGGCCGAGGCCTGTTTCGTCTCATCCGGTGAAAGATCCCGCCTCAGGTACATATATCTACATCTATATATAGATATAGATATATTTATAAATAGACTGTGTGTGTGTGTGTGTGTGTGTGTGTGTGTGTGTGTGTGTGTGTGTGTGTGTGTGTGTGTGTGTGTGTGTGTGTGTGTGCGAAGAGACACCGAGGAACAAGGGACTCCGTTTCCCCGCACATTCAGTAGCAGGAGCACAAGCAGCTTGGGGGCGTGGCCTCCCACCGTCGTATAAAAGCAACACGCCGGCAAAGGTAGACAAAGTCCAGACACTGAGGGGTCCGGGGACCGGGGACCCGGGGCCTCTCTCAGTCAGGACCCTCGTAGCGGACCCTCCTAGCGGACCCACCGGGCCGCCAGATATTTCAAAGTCAAATCTGACTTAACGGAAAAAGAAAAAACGCCAAAAAGATTCACGTGTGCCTCATTTTCCTTTACAATTAAATACCATTTTCTCCTGAGACTAAAATAGAAGTCACAGATTATATATATATATATATACGTAGGCAGATACGTTAGTTTGTCCGCTAGCGTTAGACAGTTCGTCTCGGGACTCCGTATCGCGTCGCGTCGGCCTTCACGCAGGGGAGTGGGAGGCGGTTTGGTCGCGTAGACGGCGTCACGCAAGTCTTTCCCGTTTCCTCGAGCGGTAGACCGCAGCCGACACAACCCTCCCCACAGCAGGGGGGGGGGGGGTTTCTCGCACGGCACACACACACACACGCACACACACACACAGACGTGTGTACGTGCTTGCTTACACGCACACACACACACACTCATCCAGTGACTTCCTCTCTCCAGTGATCGTACCAGTGGTTAACGGCTCGTCACGCTGGGCGGCTCCCAGAGAGAGAGAGAGAGAGAGATAGAGAGAAAGAGAGAGACCAGGGGAGGCAGCGAGGTTTGACGCATTATCAGATTAACGCAAGCTGTAGTATCATTTCCTTGACAACAGTGCAACATCAAAGAGAAAGAGAGAGAGAGAGAGAGAGAGAGAGAGAGAGAGAGAGAGAGAGAGAGAGGACAGTGCCGCACTTGCAGCCCTGCCGATCTCGACATAACCTTGTGATGCTCAGCCTTGTGAGGCCGGGAGAGACCGAAGCCTCCATGACAGAGAGGAGGGGGGGGAGGACTGGGGGAGGGGGGGGGAGAATGACTTGTAAAGGAAAGAAAGAAAATAAAAAATGTAAATTAATATTGAAGTAATAAATTGGAAATACTATGTAGTAGTAGTAGTACCACACCTTGTCACAGTTTCCAAACCTTCCAAACCAAATACTCGGTGCGACCGGACCGCACACACACACACGCACACGCACACACACACACACACACACACACACACGTCGATCACAGCCAGCGCTCACCTGGGAATTCCCCTCCAGCAGCAAAAAAAACGCCCCAATTATGTAAAACAGGAGATGGGCGCAAAATGGAAATAACAAAAGACAGGAGCAACATGTTGTCGGAGCTTCGAGGAGGGCTGCCTCGGGCTGCCTGTCAGCAGAGGTGTTGTTCGGGTGAGGTGTCAGGGGTCAGGGGAGGGGCATTGGCTCCGCCCCCCCCCTACCCCGCTAGCCGCTGAGCGGGTCCTCCCGGTAGTGGATGGCGTAACGCAGCTTGTCCAACATGGCGTCCAGGCTGGTGTACTGGGGCAGCTTCACCATGAACATGCACGTCTCCACGCGGATGTAGCGAGAGTCCGGCGAGCCTGCACACACACACACACACACACACACACACACACACACACACACACACACACACACTATTAAGGCAGCAGGCACGATAATGCTTCCAGAAACCATTTAAACCAAAACAAAGCCTCCATACAGTAACTGATAAACAACCCACCACACAACACCGAGTCCCTGTATGTACTCAAGGCACCACGTGTGTGTGTGTGTGTGTGTGTGTGTGTGTGTGTTTGGGGACGACATACAGGGACATTAGGGGCGGAGCTAGCAGAGTCTATAGGGAACTCACAACAATGCGGGCCGTCAACAAGCCAAGAAAACATGTTTACCGTCCTCAGGTGAAGAGAACAACAGACACACGGCTAACGAATGTGTCTGTAGTAACTGACCTCAGTGCTAACCTCTAGAGCAGCGGTGGGCAAACCTTTTGGCTCAAGGGCCACATCTGGTTTTTAAAACTGACGGACGGGCCGGGTCATTAGTAGATGAGGATCATAATGTCTAACTTGCGTTATGATGCCATATACTGTATATTGAAGTAGCCTCGTACGCCGTAGTTTGCCCACCTCTGCTCTAGAAAGTCAGCCTCTAGAAAGTCAGCCTCTAGAAAGTCAGCCTCTAGATGTGTGTAGATGGGCCTTCCCTGGCGCGAGTGTGTCGGACTGAGCCCTCATCCGGGCCCCTTACCGGCGGCTCCGTCGGGCGGGGCGATCTTCATGGGGTAGGGGGGCACGTGAGCGGTGTCCGGACCCCCGTCCTTGCAGGGGCAGGTGAAGGGGATGCGCTCCTGGTTGCAGGAGAACTTGATGAACTTGCAGAGCTCCTCCTGGGTGAACATCTCCAGCGCCGCCCAGAACAACTCGATGTGCTGGTCCGTCTCCATCAGGCCCACCTGGTACATGGTGTGGGCCTGGCGCGCACTCGCACGCACACGCACACACACACACACACACACACACACACAACAGGAATGACTCCTTCAAAACCATAAATCTCAAGTTATGCAACACAACATATTTGTGTGTGTGTGCGCGCCTGCTTGCATGTGCATGTGTGTATGTGTGTGTAAGTGTTTTCTCTCTGTGTGTGTGTGTGTTTCTGTGTTTGTGTTTGTGTGTGTGTATATGTGTGTGTATGTGTGTGTGTGTGTGCTACCTTCAGGAACTCCAGGCTGATGTAGGGCAGGCCGCAGGTGCGCAGCTCCACCTCCAGGGGGCTGAGCATGGTGAGCAGCTGCAGGGGGATGATGGAGGCGAGGCCGGCCCGCACCGCGCCCATGCACTCGCCGTTCTGCAGCTCGCGCAGACGCAGGGACCGCACCGCCCGCGCATACACACCTCGGTTCTCCCAGCTGGAGACACACACACACACACACACACACACACACACACACACACACACACACACACACACACACACACACACAGGCAGACAGACACACACCCACAGACACACATACACACACCCACCGACACAGACACACACACACACAGACACACACACACACAGACACACACACACACAGACAAAGAGACACACCCACAGACACACACACAGACACAGACCATTGAGCAAGCGCATAAAAACAACAATTTAAATTCAGAATATAATCAGCAGGCTTTCACAGAACTAACAGAATAAGCCTCACGAAACCATCCAGACATTCAAGTTTACGTTGTGCAATGAATATCACCACCGTGGCCTCGGCTGGGTAGAGAGTGGCTTCCAAATAAGGGCGTGCGGCCTTACGATCCAGCCAATCACATTCAATAACCGAGCGAGGCCGTTGACGGTCTCTTCGCTTTTGACGAATTCGGTGTGAAGTAAAGATAAACGCGTTTTGATTGCTCTGTAGACCACACAGACAACAACACAGCAACATTGAGCCATCGCAACGATTCCCAGAAACGACATCAGAGGGTCTCAGGGTGCGCCGTTGCCGCCGGTTACCTGACGGCGATGTTGTGTCCGTCCTGACAGAGCTCCACCTCCTCGCCCGTCATGGCGACGTAGGTGAAGGTGCAGCAGGGCCGGCTGGGCGAGTCGGGGCTCTCGCCCGAGTGGTACTGGGAGGAGATCTCCGCGCACAGGGCGTCCATCTCCACCTCGTCACTCACCTGCAGAGAGGGGGAGGGAGAGGGAGAGAGAGTGAGGAGGAGGGAGGGAGGGAGGGAGGGAGGGGGAGAGAAAGCAGGAAAGAGAGAGGAGGGAGTGGGAGGGAGAGAGAGAGAAGGAGAGCGAGAGAGACAGAGACAGAGTGAGAGTGAGAGAGAGAGAGAGAGAGCGATAGAGAGAGAGATAGGGAGAGAGAGGTACGGTGAGAACATTATTCAAGATTGTGTTCTATGACCTATTTTCAGGGCACGGTGTCTTTAAAGGACTTCTATTAGACCACCAGGCGTGAGCGTGATTAGCCATTATCCAAACGGTTTCCAAAAACCGGTTGGAATGGCCCCACATGACATCACAAGTGGGAGTGTCCACCTAGAAAAGTATGCCGGATAGATCAGCCTACCAGTTGCTACAGTCCACTGGGTAGGCTGATCTATCCAGCAGACAGTGCTTTAAGTGAGGGAGACCCACGTGGAGAAGGAACCATCTCAAATAACAGAAGAGCAGAAGATGGGAGTTTGTCGTTACGTTGGGGGAGGCAGTGGGAGGGTGTGGGTGGGTGGGGGGTGGGGGAGGGACGACCTACGCTCTCAAACTTGTGGACGTAGTTGTAGGTGAGCAGGTCGGCGTCCTGCAGGTCCTGCTCCGGGTCCAGGGACTGGCCCACCAGACCCTTCCAGAAGGAGGGCAGCAGGTCCAGGGGGAGGGGCACGTCGGCCCGTATGGCCACGCCCAGCAGCTGGCCCAGGAAGTGGAGCAGCTGCTCCTCGGCGTAGCTGATGGGCGCGGGGGTCAGGATGTACTTCCCCTGGGAGGGAGAGACACGGAAATTTTTTAAATAAAATCACACTCAGCGTTGTAAATGACTTCCATTAAGTCCTCTGGCTTCCCGACGCTTCTGTTGGGTTCTATTCGGTCGTTTTGGTGGAGAGTCACTCTCTGAATCCGGTGTATCCGGTGAAAAGCCTCCCTCCTCCTCAGCGATAGGGTAGACTAGTGGGGTATGCAGGAAGCGGGGGCGGGGCTTGGAGGCCGGGACCAGATCTCAGTAGGTTGACGGACAGCCCCTCCTATACACTAGTACCGCCCCCCAATATCGGACAGTTCTGTGGAACTATACGAGGTAGAAGTCCAATTCGGGCGTCCGATTTGTTCTGATCTCAGAACACTTCTGAAGAAGCGTACAGAGGTCTTAAGTCCTGATTGGATTCGGCGGAATTTCCTCAGCGCACCACGGCGACAAATATGCTCGTTTCAGGCCTGATACCACAGCAGTACAGCTGAGGGACACATCGCCATATCAACCACAGCCACAGACTCGTAAATCATCTCATTTAAAAACCACGACCCACACATCTGCTGTGGAACATCATGTTCTGCTCATGATAACATGTGGGAACAACCAGAACCACAAAGCTCAGCACTCAGAGCATGTAATCAGGGAGCCGTCGATTCGATTAGTGGACTCGTCATTTCTCGGCCGTACTGCTAAAAGTCTGTTCAATGTTTCTTTTCTTATTCAGTTTATTTTCAGAATAGTGCTGTTTCCTAAAACATCTAATCAACTAATTAGGCCTTTCCACAGTTCATGATAAGGTGGTGGGGCGGGGCCTAGCAAGGGGCGGGACCTCGCCAGGGGGGCGGGACCTCGCCAGGGGGCAGGGCGGGGCCTACCTTGTTGCGGTTGGCTGCGGCGCTGGGGCACGGCAGCAGCAGGGACAGCGCCGAGCTCTGCAGCTCCTTGCACACCTGCCACAGAAAGTGTCTGAAGGAGCCGCCTGCAGGTGAGACACAGAAAGGGGGAGGGGTTACGGTGAACTGGTCAGACTGGGAGAAACCCCGCACTTGAAATGCCACTCTGATGAAATGTCTAGATATTTTCTGGACATTTTCTAAAAGAGTAAGGGAACTACCTCTAGGTGCAAGGATAATGTATACAAAGTGTAAAGTATATCACATAAAGAAGGATATAATATATAATATCATTTGTCATATCGGCAGAATTACATTCCATTTAATCCATTTTGGTCCTGTACTCGCTGCTTATGGCTACACCTGAATTTCCCTGAATATGAATAGCGTATTATGATCTCATCTTCTATCTGCTCGATGTGTGTGTTCCGAGAGCAAGGTGGAATAGGGCGGAGGAGGAGGAGGAGGATTGGGTGGAGGAGAAGGAGGAGGAGGTAGAGGAGGGTGGAGAGGACGAATAGGGTAGAGAGGAGGAGGAGGGTGGAGAAGGAGGAGGAGGAGGAGGGGGAGGAGGTGGAGGAGGGTGGAGAGGAGAAGGAGGAGGGTGGAGAGGAGGAGGAGGAGGTGCACCAGGTGTACTCACTGGTGCCGTGCACCTCCTCCCCGGTGAAGCGGATGTTGAAGGCGTAGGTGGGGTCTCCTCCGCTGGCCAGCTTGACGCAGAGCTGGGAGGAGGGAACACAGGACAGCTGCCTCGCCGCCTGGCAGAAGTAAGTGTTCTCTGACGACCGGATCTCCCCTACGACGCAGAGAGACAGACAGACAGACAGACACGGTTGGTATTTGGTTTCCAAGTACCGGCGGTGGTCGCTCTACAGAACCGAAGGCCCGCCTACCTCCCACGATCTCCAGGGGGTCCAGAGTGATCTCCGGGGCGGCGTGGTCGGCCGTGCGCTGGACCGTGGCGTTCAGGACCCGGTTCATCACCGCCACCTTGGTGTCGTAGTACACCAGACCTGTTGGGGGCGGGGGGGGGGAGAGATGGGTGATTATAGTCTGGCAACTGTTGGCTACAGTTTGATTGGTCAGTTAGGGCTTCATGAGCACTTGCAGGTATAACAGATCCACCCCAAGAGTTTTTTTTGCCTCGTGATGAATTAAAAACAATTTAAAATAACATCTATTTTACTTTTAGGTTTCTTTTCAAAGCCCCGGCCAGGGTGGCTCACATTTAGCAATCAATACAACAAATACAAATGACAAATATTCAAAGCATGGATGACACACATCTGAACCGCCAGGAACACGTCATGGACCTGAGCTGGCTGAATAATTTGTAACCCTGAACGTGACCAACAAATTCTCTTGCAATGAACTCATAAAATCTGTTGTGAGAGAAAGGGATTCATTCCCCACCGTAAAATACAATAAAAAAAAAATAAAATCACAAAATGTGTTCCAGAGAATGAAACTCGTCCCTCCGGCAAATCCCAGAGAATAGCCTTTTTACGACGTTAAAATTGTATGCGTTGACACTTGGTGACTTTCTCTCTTTCCATCCAATTTCATACTTTAAGTGTAATGTTTTTTGAGAGCCAATCAGATGACGGAATTAAACAAATTGACCAATAGGAGCGTGCTGGAGACACTGGGCATATTAGGCTATGAGGAGAGCGAGCAGAAGTGTAGTCTTTAGTTTGACACGCTAGTTTAACACAGAATTGATCCAAATTGACCAATTCTGTGTTACATTTTGAGAATTGTCCATTGGGACCAATTCTCTAAATGACTCTAGAATTGGGCCAAATGATCTGTACACATTCAGCCTGATATCAGACAGAATCGTCAACTCGTCACACTTCATTTCCATCTTCACTCGGACGTCGCCTCCACTCTAAGCGATGTCCATGGCGGGGTGGGGGGGGGGGGAAATCGATTCTCACAAACCAATCACTGGAGGCCAGCGATGCGTAGCCATGGCAACATACTGGTCTTGCTGGGGTTTTAGGGGAGGAGCGAAGTAAAAACAAACTACGATGTCGGGCGATATGGAGAAGATGTGCCATCTCTTATGTAAAATAAATCCCCGTTGTCACGACGCCGAACCACAATCAGTCAACTCGTTGCAGTGGGCGGAAATACACCTTATGTTTTGTCGTGAACATATCTATTTAGCTGGAACCCTTCATCTAACGATAATTCAAGGCATCTCTGTATGTATGCATGTCACTATCAATGTTTTATTTATTTATTTATTCCGATTATTTGTCAGGAGCAGTGCATATTAATACACAGTACGGTAAATATGCCAGAATTAGCCAGGAGGCTAGTTTTCATCTGCAGTCCCTGGCCAGGTGTGAAGAAAAACAAGTTTAAAACAATAATCATGTAGTAAGTCATATCAGTATGTATGTCTGTCCATTTTCTCGACAACCGGTCATCCGATCAACGTCATACTGTGCAGGTTTATTGCTGAGGACCCAAGCAAGTGCAGTGTCAAGTTTATTGGATGAGCGGTTCTCAAGATGGCTGCTCTCAGGCACTGCGGCAATGGTGGGTTTATTACGCCGGAGGACGCATGGAGGTGCAGTGTCCAGTGCCAAGTTTCCAGAAAGCAGCACCGGCGGCCAGGGAATCGGCCCACTCCGACCGGACAGGGGCACGCTACATGACTAGTTAGCACCCTAGTAGCGGGACCTTTAGTTCACCTTTAGCTTCACACAGCAGCGCCGCGATGCTACTCTGGTACGTGATCGTCTGCCGGAGCTCCACCAGGGGCAGGAAGAAGCTCTCGAGCGTGTTGTTGAGGGACTGCAGCAGGGCGAAGCGCAGACGCAGGCTCTCCACCGGCACATCTGGGAGGACAAGAACACCAGTTAGCAACCGCTCGCAGTCCCAACTCACGGGGGAAGACTTCAGGTGCAGGGGGGACTGACTGAGCAGGCAGGACACGCGCGGGTCGGAGGCGTCGCCCGGCTCCAGGTAGACCTCGTGGGGGTGCAGGCGCGCCGGGGTGATGGCCAGGTGGCGGCACAGCCGGTTGGTGTACTGCACCAGCGCCACGTCCATCTCCAGGCCCCACCTCCGGCTGGCCTTCTGGGCGTGGCGGGTGTCGATGCACGTGCACCTGGAGCGGAACACATCGTGACAACGCAAGCGTGTCAAAGACAGGAAGTCGTCGTGATGAAATGCTGCGTAGGAGAAGGCACACGCATTCCCAACATTCCCATTCCTGTGTCCATGCAGGCTTTCTAGGTTGTTAGCTCAGTGACTATTATACAATGTTGGCGTGTCATATGAAAAGATATATTCATACATATGAAGAACACAACATACAGCATACGGTACATCATACAGAACATTCATTATGATGATTAGTTGTCATTTTGTGCTTTTTATTTTCTTCTCATTTTATGTTGCAATGTTGCATAATTTCTGTGTATTTTAGGGGTTGTGGTTTTACATAATCAGCAGCAACATGTGTTTGGGGAGGGTGGGGAACCACGTCCTCACACTAATACAATGGTGGACGGCTTGTGAAACCTGAACCGTGACCCGGGACCAGCTGACTGACCGGGGTCTGGGTGGGTGTGAGGGGGTCCGCCCCCCCAGCGTCTTACCTTTCAAAGTGGAGGTCGTAACCGCAGGCCAAAATGGCCCTCCAGACGCTGCGGATGTCCTGCTTGGCACGGTCCATCGCAAACTTGTGGAAACCTTCCAGGGTCAGGAACTTCTCCTCTGGCACTGGGATGAGGAGGAGGAAGAGGACACCCACAGGGAAGCATTGGGAGAAGTTGTTGTTGTTGTTAATGTTCCCATGACTGTAATCCATGCAGTTCAGTTCCACCACTGGCAGAGGGACCAGCAGATGAGTCCCCGGTCTCAGCTCGCCTACCTTCGGTCTTCTTGGCGGGAGACTTGTCCACGTCCTTCTCGTCGGGCCGAGACTTCTCCGGAGACTTGGGCTTCAGGACGGACTTCTTCTCGCTCAACGCCGTCCTGCTGGACCAACACCTTCCTCAGTAACAACCAGGGATGCGCCCGTACCAACATGTTGGTCCATAACCCATAAAACATCTTCTGTTACGGCCTCTAACCAATGTCGGTTTTTAGGTAATCAAATATTGTATAATAGTGTAAAAATGTATTATTCATTCACAGATATTGGCCGATACTGATATAGTGTGCATCACTGGTAACAACAGCTGTGTGTGTGTCTGGGTGTTAAATTGCATCTTAACAAATGTCTACATTTTAACAGTGATACGATACAATCACTGTTCCCATCCAAAGCTACAATTTCCATCCCTATTCTGTGCTGTGATGTCTTCTTATATAGGAGCTCACATGGAGCCAGGGTTCAACCTTATAGACATGAACGCAGACATGGCCACCGTGTGGTGAGAGAGCGTCTCCTCACCGGACGCTGATGAGCACGGACTTCTCCTTGGTCGGGGGCTTGGTGATGGGTCTCTTGGTGCTCACCACCTTCCCCTGGTGCTGCTCCTTGCCCGCCTTGCTGTACTTGTTCTTGTTGGGCTTGGGAGTGCCGTACTTTCGCAGGATCTACGGAGAGGAGAGGCAAGGTCAGGGTTCTTTGGTTAATTACTGTAATTAAAGCTGCTGCAGGTAACATATGGGAGAAAACAGCAGAAAAGAGCAAGATATTTAAACTGCAGTCTCCTCATTCTCTCCCTACGCGTCGACACCATTGATACGTGTTGCCTTCATGCACATGTGGCATGTGACAGGCAAGATGGATTCCTCCCGAACCAATCAGGGTAGCGATGCCCTCATTGGTGAGAAATTAGCTGGGGTCTACAATCTACATCGTCTCCTACAGAGGCATACAAGGTCAACTCAAAGTGGATATTGTCACAGCTGCATATCAATAGCTCATGACAGCTCTTATCTCTTACCCCCAGCAACGTTAAGCGTATTTATATTCCTCGTTCCCCTTACCTGCGTCAGCTGGTCGTCGAGCACCTTCTTGGGCGGGCGGACGTGCGTGAAGAAGACGTGCAGCAGGTTCCCGGGCGTCTGGGCGCTGATCTGCTCCTTGCTCAGAAAGATGTCCGACACCTTGGCCGGCTTGATGGGCGTGAGGCTCAGCATCTGCTCCGAGTGGACGCAGCTCTTGAAGACGTCCGTGAGAACGTCCCTCGCGCCCGGCACCAGCTTGTCTCCTAAGGAAATTATTTATTAGTTTGAATAAATAATACTCGAGCATATCTAGAGAGAGTTGTAGTACGGATGTGTGAAGACGAACCTCTGATGGACTTGTCCAGGAAGTAGTCTTCCAGCGCAGAGCTCCCCTGGGTGTCAAACAGGCTCTGGTTGACGCTGGAGGCGGTGAGGATCTCCTCGCTGGTCAACTCCATCAGCTCCTCCTCGCCCTCCAGGCTGGACAGACCGATCAGGTCGCTGCTGTTGAACAGGCTGGCGCGGATCTTCTCCACCTTCGCCCGGGAACGCACCTGGTGACGAGCCCAGAGACAGAACACCGGCAATCATCAGAGTCAGTGGCGTTCCCTAGTCAGTATCTCATGTGTGCACCACCCACCTCGATGACAGCGTAGCCCTTGATGGGCCGGGCCAGGACCACGTTGCTGTCCATGGAGGTGACGGTGTACATGGAGCCGCCGTCGGACACGGAGGCCGCGTCCGCGCTGTCCGGCGTCTCCCCCAGGCTGCCCAGACTGCCCAGGCTGCCCGTGCTGCACAGCGAGATGTCCAGGCTCTCCTGGCTGGACACGTTCTGGGGCTCCGGGGGGCCCGGGTGGGGGTAGGCTGTAGCGGAGGCCGTGGCCGCCGTGGCCGCCGCGGCGGGTCTGGCCCGGAGGAGGCGGCGGGGGGCCGGCCAGCGACTCCTGGTCCACCGACAGCTCGCTGGTGGTGCGCGAGACACCCTGGGAGGAGCTGCAGATGGAGGTCTGGCTGGTGGAGGCGGAGGCGCTGACGCTCATGGCCGGCGTGAGGCTGCTGGAGCTGTCGGGGCTCTCGGGCCCCCCGGGGGACGGGCGCTCGGGCTCGGGACACGGCTTGGCGTCCTGGGCGCTGGCCTGGTTGCTGGTGGCGATGGTGGGCTTGGGCTTCTTGGGGTCTTCCTCCTGCAAGGGGATGAAGATCTCGTCCTTGAAGAGCCCCCCGTGGGCGTTGCAGGCCCGGCGGATGGCGCTGCGCACCACCGCCTCCTCCAGGTGGGTGGGGATGCCCGAGAGCACCAGCAGGCGGCTGTGGGCCGTGGGCCCCACCAGTGCCTGGCAGGCGTCCGTCACCGCGTCGCTGGTCACGCTCAGCCCCTGGGGGTCCTTGTTGGCCAGGTGCCGCAGGATCATGAGCAGGGTGAGGCCGCGGTGGAACCACAGCATGTCCTCCGGCTTGCCGCCCGCCATGTTGAGCAGGGCGCCGTCGCTCTCCGAGAGCCGCGCCCCGCCGCCGCGCTTCCCGGAGGCGGCGGCGGCGGCCACGGCTGCAGCCGCCGCCGCCGCCCGCTCCCGCTTCAACTTGACCTTCTTGCGCTTGGACAGCAGGCTGGGGCTCTGCGGCGTCTGGCCCGGCGAGGAGGACGAGGACGACGAGGAGTCGCTGAGGTTGGGCGCGCTGGTGGACGAGAGGGCGCCCGTCGAGGCGCCGCCCACGTTGAGCGGCAGGGTGACCTCGGACACGGACAGGCACACCTCCATCAGGGCGTGGAAGTAGGTGGAGAAGCGGCTCTGCTCGGCGCCCAGGGCCAGGGCGGCCCCCCCGCACGAGGACCCGCCCCCGGAGGCCCCGCCGGCCGCCGCCCAGCCCTGGGTCTCGCGGTCGTACAGCTTGCGGAGCTCCGTCTGCAGGGCCATGAGCACGGCCAGGCAGGGGTTGAGCAGCAGGCCGATGGAGCTGGACAGGCCCGCGGGGCTCTTGCGCTGCTCCAGGTGGTGGACCTTGCGGAAGAGCTCGGCCAGCAGGTGGAAGGTGAGCTCCTTGATGGAGGGAGCCAGGTCCGTGTTCCAGAGCAGCCCGCCTGCGGTCCACAAGAAGAAGATGAGATTTGCTGCCAGAGTTCATGTTCATTCTAGATCATATGCACAGTTTTAGATTGTGATACATTGGTGAATATTGTAGAGTTCGGTCCGATATTCAATCTTTTTTTTTTTCTAATTAAAAATGTATTCTAAGATAAGATGAGATAAAACTGTATTAATCCCGAAGGAAATTCTTGAGGTTTCAAGTTTTCAAGTCTAGTCTTTCAGCCTTCCAAGCAGTTACAAAAAGTGGGAGTATCCACCTAGCTGTATGCTGGACAGATCAGCCTACCAGCTGCTACAGTCCACTGGGGTAGGCTGATCTATCCACCATACTTCTATAGGTGGACACTCCCACTTGTGATGTCAAAAACCGGAGACGACAACAAAAGACTGATTGCCTCCTAATGAGCACCCTTGTAACCTGCAGTGACCCTGCATGGTAACAGCTGCAGCAGCAGGGGGTGGAGGTGAAGGTGGAGGTGGAGGACTCACCCAGCAGCTCCACCACCTGCAGCAGGGCCGAGGCGGGCACCGTGTCTAGGCCGTCATCCGACCGATCGTTGCCCTCCTCGCTCAGCTTCCAGGTCAGCAGCTGCTCGGCGAAGGCCAGGGCCAGGGGGAACTCCAGCGGCAGGGAGTGCAGTACCAGTACCACGCCAGGCGGGGGCGACACCCCTGATGAGAGACCACACCAGTTTAGTCTCATAATAAACCCAGAAGACTACATCACAGTGGTAACGCCATCACAGGGCACCATACATTTTCTTGCGATTTCCGCCTGTAGGATAGAAATCGCTAACAAACAAACTTTTGTTTATATACGTTTATTATCTTGACAGAACAGTAATATACATCTTTTTGAAGGACGGGCAATCTAAACTATAGTAATGGCAGAATGGCATCTTAGAAAACCCGCTGTTTAAGGCCAGGAAGGGTCCGATTGTATTGGGGAGATAGTGTGTGTGTGTGTGTGTGTGTGTGTGTGTGTGTGTGTGTGTGTGACTGTGTGCGTATGTGAGTCTATGTGTGTGCGTGCGTGACTCTGTGTGTGTCCTCACCTAGCTTGATGTGCACCTTGTCGGTGGGGATGATGACCGAGGGGTACTGGTTGGTGGTGGGCGGCGGCGTGAGGCCCGTGTTGGAGGGCGAGGCGTCCAGCGGGTAGCACACCGCCTCCATCAGGTTCAGCTGCCCGTTACGTCGCACCTTGTGGCCCAGACCGTACACCATGACCCGCGCCCAGGGGGCCTTGTACAGACTGGAGCTAAACACACGCGCGCACGCACACACACAGTCACACACACACACACACACACACACACACACACACACACACACACACACACACAGTCACACAGTCAGACAGACAGACACAGAGAGATAGACAGACATAGATAGACAGCCAGACAGAGTCACACAGACAGACACAAAGAGACAGACCAAACACACATCCAGACACAGTCACACAGACAGACAGTCACACACAGTCACATAGACAGACAGACACACAAAAAGACAGAAAGACACAAAGCCAGACACAGTCACACAGACAGAAACAGTCACACAGACAGAAACAGTCACACAGACAGACACAGTCACACAGACAGACAGACACACACGTCAGGTGAGTCAGGGTCCTCAGACATCAGGGGTGTCACTGAGACCTGGGGGGCGGGGTTCAGAACAGCAGGGGGGTTGTGGGGAGGGCGGGGGGGGGGGGTGTTCACTGGACTCACTCCTTGCGGCAGCCCAGCTGGCTCTCCCTGCAGGAGGCGATGACGAACGCGGCTCCGGGGAAGCTGACGTCCATGCTCACCTTGGACTCGCTGACGGGAAACTCCTCCGAGGTGAACTGCTCTGGGGCGTTCTGGACGAGGGATGACAGGACATATTATAAAACACATGAATGGGTATACTGAGTTTTTGAATCATGTGGAGCCATGTTTCGGCCAATTTTGTGGAACGATACAAGGTAAAGTCACTTTAGAAGAAGCATACAGAGGCCTTAAGGTGCTGCGGACAAGGGGGTACGATCCCAGGATCTTTCAGCTGGTGCGCGCGTATTTCAATCGAGCACCCTAACCCCCACGCCGGTTCCTCGGCCAGCCGGGAGGGCACCGTAGGGTACCTGCAGGAAGCAGCAGATCTGCTTGGTGAGGTCCAGCAGGCTCTCCTCCCCCTGGTGCAGGGCCCGGGTGATGGCCACCGTCAGCCACTCGCGGATGGGCTGCGCGTTGCCCTGGTAGAAGAGCTCCGTGGGCGAGCAGCTCTGGCCCTGCAGGTTGTGCAGCGTGGACTGAGCCAGCAGGATGGAGCAGGAGCTTATGGTGCCATCTGCAGGACAAAGAGCGCAACGGCACCGCTTGAGATAAGATCAGATAAGATGGAACTTTATTAATCCCGAAGGAAATTCTTGTGCCAGGTTGCATAGCAATACAGTAAAACAATAGAGAATAAACAGAATAATAAAAATAAAATAACAGATTTACAAATGTACAGTCCTAGTAGAATAAAAATAGTATAAAGTATAAAAATATATCGGCAAGATAAGGTATTCAGTCTGCGAAAACAATTTGGCAATAATTGAAGTGTAATACAACTGTGATGATAATAATGGTGAGACGAAGTATTTCACATGACAAAAGAATATTGAGAATATTGCACATAATGTTGAAAGGTAATGTAGCATGGTAATATTGCAAGGATGATATTGAGAAGAAGTATTGCACATGACATTAAGAATATTGCACATGATGATGAGAGGAGATGAGAGGTAGTATTGCAGGTAATACTTAGAGGTAACATGATGTTGGGCAGTAATATTAATATTGCACGTGAAACTGAGAAAAATGCACATGATAAAAAGCTTGAGCACCAAGTCTAAAGACGACAATTTAACACAATTACCGGGTAGAGGCGGGGCCAGCAGCTGATTGGACAGCAGCTGCAGGTGCTCCAGGGTGATGTCGCGGATGGCCGGGATGTGGAAGAGGCGGGTGAAAGTGTGGGGGTTCTTGGGGGCGAAGATGTTGAGCAGGGCCATGCGGCAGTACAGCCGCGCCAGGGCACTCTCACAGCGCAGCAGCTCCCTGGAGGCACAGCGGAGCAGCGGGTCATCAGCTGATCTGACCTCAGATCTGCTAACCTCAGATCAGTGTGGGAGGAGCCTTAACCTCACAGCTCACAGATAAAAGATCTGCTGTATAGTTGGACTGTTGTACAACGCTTTAAAGCAGTGACGGTCTCAAAGAGTATTTATTTTACTTAAAATAAATAATACAAATATTGTATTTTGCATTATTTGTATTCTTTTACTATTTATGATTAATTGCATTATTACTACATCTAAAAAAAGGACATTATTATTATTCAGAGTGAACAGATTTCCTTTAGGGAGCTTTGTGTGTGTGTGTGTGTGTGTGTGTCTGTGCGTATGCATGTGTCTGTGTGTAAATGTGTATGTGTTGTGTGAAAGACATTGATGAATAAATAAAGTCCATAACATTGGGTAAGCTGAATGTATGACCAAAGAGAAGTAGATTAAATTAAATTTGTGAAAATGTACTTTTTCACACACACACACACACACACACACACACACACACACACACACACACACACACACACACACACACACACACACACACACACACACACACACACACACACACGATATTTACAAACTGGAGACTCAATAACATTTGTACACTGTGATATTTTTCTATTCTATAAACTGTGCAAATTGTCTTACATTAGGACAAAATATTGTAAAAGGCTCGATGATGCGTGTATGCATGTGCGTGTATGTCTGTATGTTAGCGTTTGCGTGTGTCATGTGTGTGTGTGCTACCTGTGGATCTGGATGTTGCTGCTGTCCAGGGACACCAGGCCGTTGGCGGCGGTCCTGCGAGACCCGGCGGGGGGCCGCTCCAGCATCTCGATGGGGTACCAGTACCTGACCAGGACCCCCTCGCTGCGCAGGTAGGTCTCCACCTGCACCAGCTCGTTCACAGAGTCCACGTCCAGGACCACGCCGTGCAGACCGAAGGTCTTCAGCATGCCGCGGATGGCGAACTTGGGCAGGGCCATGCCCCCGGTGGTGGTGTTGGTGTTGTTGCTGTCCGGGCAGCGGATGACCACCGTCAAGCCTGCCATGTTAACAAACAAACAAACAAAACCCATTAGCATCATCTGGGGTTTGGTTTACTTTCACCAATAGAGCCCATGAGGAGGTGTCATAACAAACACTGGCGTCATAATTATGGGTCTGCTGCACCACATTGTAAAACTAGTTTACTGACTTGTTTAGTCTACCACGCACACCTTGGTACATAGAAGGAGCAGACGCATAATTAGTGTTATGAGCAACGCCAGTGTGTGTCCTACGATGACGCCGGTGTGAAAAGGGTCCATTAAAGTGGTAACCTTGAAGATTTCCGTTTTGTGCTCTTTAGCGACACCTATGGCGAGAATTGCAATTGCATCCAAACAGTGTCGCATAAGTGACGTCAGTCCGCTGGCAGTTGTTTCACGGCGGATACTCCGTTTACTCTAGCAGAGACCGAAAAACAGTACGTCACTTCTGCTTATGCTCTCTGGCGGACATCCGTGGGACCGATCACTGCTGGGTGATGGAAAATGCACCGCGTTTTAAATCTTACGCGGGAAAGGTGACTCGCCACCCAGTCCGTAATATCAAAAAATACTGCAAGTGCAAGGCAAGGGCTTTCATCAGTGGACCATAGGCTCAGTCACCATCATGTTAACTCGTTCGCCGATAGATTTTAGCGGACTTTACAGACCACAACAGAGTCACTAACCTGTCGTCTATCCTGCTATGTTCCACATATGAAGACATTGTTGTGTTTTGAGATTCATAGTGTGTGGTGGAGGTTGTGTCGACGTGTTGGAGGGACAGAGGGCAGCACCTTTTCGGACTTTGTCGATGGTGAACTTGTTAGCCTCCTCCTTGATGTCCTCGATGGTCGGGAGGTACAAGTCCCGGGGGATACCGCCGTTCTCCTCGTACAGGAACTCCACCGTCTGCCGGGCAATGTCCACCATGCCTGGGATCATATTCACCACAAACAAACACACATGCGCGCGCACACACACACACACAAGCACGCACACAGCACACAGCACACACACACACACAACACACACACACACACAAAGAGAGGGAAGGTGAGTCACCGGCATCTCCGTGGAGGTGACGTGATTTAATTAGACGCTGTGATTCCATTTGTGTGATTACCCGGCTCTCCTGAGCGGAGGCGAAACGACGTAGAAAAGCTTCAATTAAGGAACCCTGACATTTCCCCCCCCCCCACCATCGCTTTCTGATCATTTGTCAGAATAGATGTTTTCATTTCCGTCGATACGCGCCTCATGTCTGATTTATCTCCACATCCACCTTCCCGCCACGGCGTGACCAATCTCCCAAGGAGGGAGAATTCATTTAAAATTTAATTTGCAACGGTGTCCTCGTTTAGCCTGGCTCTGGCACGTCACAAACAATTTGAAGATAAGATATTAGCTTTGCTAATCAGAAAATGGCACTTGAAACACCATTAGCGGGGAGAGAAAACAAATTGAGAAAAGATGACTCTTCCAAGAACTGGTTTGAAAACAGCAGTTTAGATTTCCTTAACTTCACATCCGTTTTAACTACTTCACTGGTTCTTTTAATGGACTCCTATTATAAGATAAGATAAGATAAGATAGAACTTTATTGATCCCGAAGGAAATTCTTGTGCCAGTTTGCCAGATTTACTAATGTACAGTAGGTCTAAGTCCTAGGAGAATAGAAATATAGGTGAAGTATAAAAATATATAGGCAAGATAAGGTATACCACCAGGTGTGAGCGTGATTAGCCCTTCCAAGCGGTTTCTCCGGTCACAAGTGGGGGTGTCCACCCAGATGTATGGTGGATAGATCAGCCTACCATTTGCTACAGTCCCCACTGGGTAGGCTGATCTATCCGACGTCAATATTGCAGACATGATGGATGCGTGCTCGGTGACCTCCAGGTGACCCTCCACCAGAATATTCTCACCCAGCTGCAGGGCCCCTTTGATCTGGTCCAGACCGGACTTCCTCTCCGCCTCGTTCCGGAAGCGTCTGCGGATGGTTGGGAAGACCTTGGTCTCCCAGGCCTTCACCAGCAAGGCATAGTGGTCCTCCTGAACATCATCATCAACAACAACGACCAAAAACATAAACAAACAAACAAACAAATAACAATAGACATGGAGGAACGCTCCCTCAGATGACCTAGTTGGGATCTTGGGAAACGGGAGCAGGGTAGTGTAGTGGTAAAATCGTCCGCTAAATGACCTGAATAGTAAATATGGAAATAAAAATGGTGTGAATGAGAGGGAGGAGGGTGAGGGCGGTGAGATCCGAGGCAGGCTCACCCTCGGGACGTCGTCGTCGTCGTCTTCGTCGGTCTCGTCGTCGGCGATGGTGGCGGCGTGGGGCTCGGGCCCCGAGGTCACCAGGTTGTCGTAGCTCAGCTCCACCTTGTAGTGGCCCGACAGGTCGCTGTTGTACTCTGCGGAGCCCGGGGAGCACACACAACAAAGCCAGTTCTTACAGACGCGGCCGACTGGGAGACACGCACACACACGATGCACAGACAGCAGGGGGGAGGGAGGGAGGAGGGAGGGAGGAGGGAGGGATACCGTTAACCAAGATGGATGGTTAAAGTTGCTGCACCTCGCTAAAAAAAATGAAACAAAAAAAATAAATATAGATTCCTACCTTCTGATGGTGTGCTTGGGTGTAATGTGTGTAATGTTTACTGGGTGACTGGTGAGGAATGGATGTCATGTGGTTATCTGTGAGTATATACAGTATGCATGTCATTGTTATCTCTGTTTCTATGTACATGTTGTGAAAAATTTATTTCCCAATTTCTTCAACAATAAAGACTTGAGAGTTGCAAAGTGAGAGCAGAAAAGAGCAAAAAAGCCAGATTTCTAAACTAAAAACACATTTCCCTTCCCATTTCCATTCCCAAGTGTTGCATTCATGCGCCTGTGATTGACAGACAAGATGGATTTCACGAACCAATCAGGAAAGGAGATGCTCTGATTGGTAAAAAATCCACAAATCTGTGCGTGTGTCAGGAGGAGACCTACGTTGTTGGGCGACGGCCACGGCGGCGATGCGGCAGGGCGGGCCGTGGGAGCCCGAGTCCGACGCCACGCTGGTGCCGGCGTCGTTGTCACTGTCCGACGCCATGGCGAAGGGCAGCGCCTCGAAGTTGGCGCTGATCTCCTCGGCCAGGTCCACGCAGAGGTCGGCGGCGTTGCGGTGCGCCTGGCCGTCGGCGAAGGCGAAGGGCCGGCAGCCGAAGTTGGCCCGGATCTTGGTGTTCTGCAGAGAACACGTCACAGTCCGGTTTAACAGAACACAGGCATATTACAATTTTTATTCAAAATGTTCTTATTTTATTGTATTTTCATATGATTGTTTTTTCTGTTCGATGTAATTTGTTTCGTATTTTCATTCTCATACTCATTTATGATTCTTTCTTTTATTCTTATGTCATTGGTATTTTTGCGCAACCTCTGGCACAATAATTTCCTTTGGGATGAATAAATAATCGTATCTTATCTTATAAAAATGTAAGCTTTCGACACACTGATTGGTGACATTTAATTTGTCTGTGAATTGGATTCTGGTGCTGAAAGTTAAATTAAGTGTTTCAAAAGAAGAAGGAAGAGACTAAAGAATTGGCAGCATGATGGTCTAGTAGTGGTAAGGTTTCTGGGTTCGATCCCCCACACCTGCAGGCTACTTGTAGGCAACCTAGAGGAAGATGCCTCCTAACCCTACCTGTATGGTTCTGAATTCGCTGTGAGTCGCTCTGGATAAAAACCTGGATCACAGGTAATGGCTAATTTGCCGTCTAGCCAACTGTGGTCCAACTGTAACACTGTACTACTGTAAGCAGGACTGCATGGTAGAAGCCCCACCTTCTTCTGGATGTGCACCAGGGGCCACATCCCCCCCGCCACGTCCTCCAGGGTGGGGCTGAGGCGCTGGCCACAGTAGGTGAAGTAGACCCGCCCCTTAGGGGCCTGGCCCGGTGGGGGCGGAGTCCCCTCCGAACGCTCCCAGCCTATCCCTGCCACGTCACCTGGGTGGGTGACACGCACACGCACACACACGCACACACATTATGATTCGGTTCCCAGAAAACCGAGAAAAAATATAATTTGTTTAAAAGGTACTATATGTAGGATTTTACATGCACAGCCCGCTTTTAATTGCCACAATATGAACAGGTTGTTTTTATTTGAATCTGGTCGATTTTGCCAAGAAAATGGAAGGAAGTGACGTGTAAGCAAAGATAGTGGCAAAAATGTCCTTCATGTTCTTTCATAGCTTTTTATTTGGTAAAAAATATTATGTATGGTCAGCACTAACATTAGTTTAGGATTGTTATTGTTTCACAGAGCTCTCACTCCAGTGCTCTGAATGCACTTCAGCTCCAGCAGACCACAGTTCACTTATCCGCCACAAGGGGTCAGCAATGAGGAGGATGATTCATGATTCTTACATATAGTGCCTTTAAAAGGAATGGAGCAAGACATGCATGTAAAAGAGTCAACATATTGAGAGATGGCGCCTCACCAGGAAGTAGAGCCACGTCCAGTCTGACACTCTTCCACTGCAGCAGACTGGAGCCGTTATCTTTCCCCCACCGATACCCCCTCCTTTTAATTTACTTAACTCTGTTTAGTCTCATTCCAATCCGTACTTCCTTCCAGAGCGGCAGCTGCGAGGTGATCACAGAGGAGGCGGTGGCCGCCCTGAGGAAGGCCAACAAGTGGGCCCAGTCCGGGCTGATCGTGAGCGTGGGCCCCCCTGTGGAGGCGGCGCCCCCGGAGGTCGCTGGAGGCGTCACCACCGGAGACAAGAAGAAGACGGCCCAGACCGCCGTGTGTCGGGACCGCAACTCCGACCTGGCCAGGTGATGCTTGATGAATGCATAGAAATGAATAGGTAGCTGATTAAAGGACTCCTATTATACACCCAGGTGTGAACGTGATTAGCCATTCCAAGCTGTTTAAAAAAACAGTGTCATCTCTGGGTTTTGACATCACAAGTGGCAGTGTAGAAGTATGCTGGATAGACCAGCCTACCAAGTGGACTGTAGCAACTGGTAGGCTGATCTATCCAGCATACTTCTACCACCTGGTGGCATAATGTGTCTCCTTTAATGCCTGAAGCTAGTTCATGAACATCTGCATGGTCATAATAATTATAATGCATGCCACCACCCATAAATTGGGCATTTCATGTAGTTTTGTGAATTAAATTAAATGGTGTGGCTCTTCTCATCTTCACGTGTTGCATGTAGCATCATAACATATTCGGTGTCTCTAAACCCTGTTTTTCTGTTGTATTTGTATGTTTTCCTCCAGGTCCGACCCGGTGAGGCCGTTCATCAGCGGCCACGTGGCCAACAGCATGGCCGCGGAGGTGATCGCTCTGCTGCACAGCCTGCTGACGGCGCCAGAGTCCAACACGGCCCAGATCTGGACCAGCACGGCCGAGAAGGTGCAGTCTGCCGCTCATACGGAACCTGTTGTTGTTGTTGTTGTTGTTGTTGTTTCTCCGTCCACATCAGTGACATTTCTACAGCCGTCCCACATATTTAGGTGAAGCCGAATGACTCTCGTTCTGTGTGTGTGTGTGTATGTGTGTGTGTGTGTGTGTGTGTGTGTGTGTGTGTGCACCAGGTGCTCTCCCGGGCGCTAATGTTCATCCCCCAGCTGGGGAAGTACGCAGAGAGCATCCTGGAGACGGGCAGCAGCAGCGGCCGGAAGCTGGCCAAGCTGCAGGCCATCGGCAGGCAGGCGGTGGCCGCGCTCTGCGCCCTGGGGGGCTTCAAGGAGACCATCAAGATCGGCTCCGAGGTCCAGGTGGGTCGCCGACATCCTCAACGTCGACACAAATACTGCCTGTCTGAGATTAAAGAGCTCCTATCCGCCCTCCTACCTCCATCAGCCTACCTACTGTACCCGGTACAGTCCACGGGGTAGGCTGCTAGGCTGGAGTTATGCTAGAAGCTTAACCCTCTCTCGGATGCGGACATCAAAGTCAGGCCATGCATCCGAGGTCCTCATCCACTTCCTGTGGGAGAGGCGTGCTCTAAATGCTGTAAATGTCTTCTTTTCTTCCTTTCTTTGCCCAGGTTGTGGGTAAAGGCGTGCTGGGCAGCGTGGGAGTGGTGATGTCCATCAACGAGCAGGAGGGCATCGCCACGGTCAAGTTTCCTTCCTGTGAATACAGACGGGCGTGCAAGTCCTCCGACATCCTGACCGTGCCCATATCTCGCCTCTGCACGCCCCGATCCGAGGTAAACGCTTTAACGCGGCTTAGCAGCTCAGCTCCTTTTGATCTGTACGCCTCACCTCATCTCTCCTCTGTCTCTGTGGCTCTCTCCTCCTCCTCCTCCTCTTCCTCTCCCTCCTCCTCCTCCTCCTCCGCCTCCTCCCTCTCTATAATATCTCATTCTTGTCCTCACAGGCCCTGCCCCTCTACAAGCTGTCCATCCACTAGGGAGAAGGTGGTGCAGGCGGGTGCAGTCTATGCTTCTGCCACAGGAGGGCAGCCTCTCCATCCACACCTCGCTCCCCGCCACCGGGGACGGCTCCAGCCCCGTCATGGCCGCCGTGCGCCTGCTCGCCGAGATCAGAACCAGGTAATTTGGTGACTGACACGACTGATGAGCTAACGAGGTATCAACGGTCCACGTTTCCATGTTCAATTTTGGAACATGGCGTTATGAGATCAGTAATGATTGACATATATATTTATGGTCATTTTTTTCTACTTCAAAAGCCATTCTGTGTGTCAAAATGGCAGAAATATTGTTCAGAATATTTTTCCAGCTAAATGCCCCTCGGCCAGCCTAAATGCCCCTCCCCCTCGGCCAGCTAAACGCCCCTCCCCCTCGGCCAGCCCCTCCTCCTAAGCCCCTCTGGTCTCTCCCCCGCAGGGCGTGTCTGGTGATGGCTCAGCTGCTGGAGGACAGCTCCTTCTGCGAGGAGTTCATCCAGCAGTGCCCCGCCGCCGTGGAGGTGCTCAACCTGGTGGCCCAGGAGTGCAGCCCCGGGGAGCGGCTGGGCATGGTGGAGGCCCAGTGCGAGAGGGTGCGGATGCTCTACCGGGACTGTGCCCGGCCCCCGCCCCCGCCGCTGCAGACGGACCGCCGCCAGGTGGGCAATAATATGGGGGCGAGTGATGAGCCACCCCGCCGTGACTCAATGGCCGCCACCTGAAGTGAACGGAACGGAAGGGATATAGCTTAGGAGAGTTAGGAGGTGGTAGAGCAATGAAATGGTGTTGCAGAAGAAAGGCTGAGCTGGCTTTCAGAGCCCTGACCCAATCTGTTACGTGTGTGTGTGTGTGTGTGTGTGTGTGTGTGTGTGTGTGTGTGTGTGTGTGTGTGTGTGTGTGTGTGTGTGTGTGTGTGTGTGTGTGTGTGGTGTGTGTGTGTGTGTGTGTGTGTGTGGTGTGTGTTCGTTGTTCTTCTAATGAAGGATTGCAAATCTTTGTGTTTTTAAAATAATTAAAGGGCACCCACACAGATTCACTATTTATGGCAATTTATTTAATATTTGGAACACTGGAAATGAACCGAATTGGCCGTCACAAGCGTTAATTGGCTAATGTTTAATTGAGATGTGTTTGACGAGCGCTTGTGTCCTCTGGTTGCGTCCTCCTCAGCCCAAGGAGATCACCTGGTCCCCTTCCAGAGTGTTCCCTCCGGTGCGCGCCTGCATGTTCTCCTCCAGGCTGACCTCCGTCACCTTCCTGGCCGACCCCAGTGCGGGCGGAGGCCTCCCCAGGGGAACCTTCATCTACGCCACCTTGCCCGTCCCCGTCCAGGTGGGTGGGTGCCTGGGGGTGGGGACTGGGTGTGGGTGGAGCTGCTTTATATGGAAGTGTGATGATATTATGGTCATCTTACCCTTGGTTCACAGTAGCTGCTGATGAACCAAAGTAAATCATAGCATCATCAATTATGGGTCTGATTAAATACATATATATTTATATACAGTATATATTTATGTCACGTTTTTCAATTAATATACACACGATAAATGTATGTGGTTTGGTGTATAATGTAAGTATATACTAAATGTAGTATAGTTATCTATAAGTTGAAAAACCATTTGTCCCCCTCCGACACGACAGGCCCCGTCCTTCTACTGGGAGGTGGAGATTGTCTCCTATGGAGACTCGGAGGAGGACAGCGGACCAATCGTGTCGTTCGGCTTTGCCACGGAGGCGGAGAAACGGGACGGAGCCTGGACCAACCCCGTCGGCACCTGCCTCTTCCACAAGTACGCGCTCCCCCCTCCCCCCACCGTGTGTGTCACCGCACTAGAGTTCTTAATGTAGAGATCTTACTGTATAAATCTAACTGTAGAACTCCTACTGTAGAGCTGTTTCTGTAGAGCTCTTATTGTAGTAGAGCTCTTGCTATAGAGCTCTTACTGTAGAGCTCTTACTGCTCTGTATTTTCTTAGAGTGCTGATTTTATGTTTTTCCTCTCTCCCATGTCTTTCTCTCTCGCCCATCTCCCCCCCCACCTCTCTCTTTCTCTCCCCCTCCTGACTCATCCCACCCATCTCTCTCTTTCTCTTTCTCTTTTTCTCTTTCTCTCTCTCTCTCTCCCCCTCCCATCTCCCTGGCACTCATCCCACCCATCTCTCTCTTTCTCTTTCTCTTTCTCTTTCTCTCTTTCTCTCTCTCCCCCTCCCTCCCTCGCTCCCCCCTCTCTCTGTTGTCTCCCCCTGCGTCTGCCTTGCCGTCTGTGTTTGTCAGTAATGGCCGGGCGGTGCACTATAACGGCTCCAGTCTGCTGCAGTGGAAGAGTGTCAGACTGGACGTGGCTCTACTTCCTGGTGAGGCGCCATCTCTCAATATGTTAAGGCACTATATGTAAGAAATCATGAATCATCCTCCTCATTGCTGACCCCTTGTGGCGGATAAGTGAACTGTGGTCTGCTGGAGCTGAAGTGCATTCAGAGCACTGGAGTGAGAGCTCTGTGAAACAATAACAATCCTAAACTAATGTTATTGCTGACCATACATAATATTTTTTACCAAATAAAAAGCTATGAAAGAACATGAAGGACATTTTTGCCACTATCTTTGCTTACACGTCACTTCCTTCCATTTTCTTGGCAAAATCGACCAGATTCAAATAAAAACAACCTGTTCATATTGTGGCAATTAAAAGCGGGCTGTGCATGTAAAATCCTACATATAGTACCTTTTAAACTAATTATATTTTTTCTCGGTTTTCTGGGAACCGAATCATAATGTGTGTGTGTGTGCGTGTGCGTGTGTGTGCGTGTGCGTGTGCGTGTCACCCACCCAGGTGACGTGGCAGGAATAGGCTGGGAGCGTTCGGAGGGGACTCCACCCCCACCGGGCCAGGCCCCTAAGGGGCGGGTCTACTTCACCTACTGTGGCCAGCGCCTCAGCCCCACCCTGGAGGATGTGGCGGGGGGGATGTGGCCCCTGGTGCACATCCAGAAGAAGGTGGGCTTCTACCATGCAGTCCTGCTTACAGTAGTACAGTGTTACAGTTGGACCACAGTTGGCTAGACGGCAAATTAGCCATTAGCTATTACCTGTGATTCAGGTTTTTATCCAGAGCGACTCACAGGGAATTCAGAACCATACAGGTAGGGTTAGGAGGCATCTTCCTCTAGGTTGCCTACAAGTAGCCTGCAGGTGTGGGGGATCGAACCTAGAAACCTTACCACTACTAGACCATCATGCTGCCGATTCTTTAGTCTCTTCCTTCTTCTTTTGAAACACTTAATTTAACTTTCAGCACCAGAATCCAATTCACAGACAAATTAAATGTCACCAATCAGTGTGTCGAAAGCTTACATTTTTATAAGACAAGATACGATTATTTATTCATCCCAAAGGAAATTATTGTGCCAGAGGTTGCGCAAAAATACCAATGACATAAGAATAAAAGAAAGAATCATAAATGAGTATGAGAATGAAAATACGAAACAAATTACATCGAACAGAAAAAACAATCATATGAAAATACAATAAAATAAGAACATTTTGAATAAAAATTGTAATATGCCTGTGTTCTGTTAAACCGGACTGTGACGTGTTCTCTGCAGAACACCAAGATCCGGGCCAACTTCGGCTGCCGGCCCTTCGCCTTCGCCGACGGCCAGGCGCACCGCAACGCCGCCGACCTCTGCGTGGACCTGGCCGCCACCTGAAGTGAACGGAACGGAAGGGATATAGCTTAGGAGAGTTAGGAGGTGGTAGAGCAATGAAATGGTGTTGCAGAAGAAAGGCTGAGCTGGCTTTCAGAGCCCTGACCCAATCTGTTACGTGTGTGTGTGTTGTGTGTGTGTGTGTGTGTGTGTGGTTGTGTGTGTGTGTGTGTGTGTGTGTTGTGTGTGTGTGTGCTGTGTTGTGTGTGTGTGTGTGTGTGTGTGTGTGTGTGTGTGGTGTGTGTTCTTCTAATGAAGGATTGCAAATCTTTGTGTTTTTAAAATAATTAAAGGGCACCCACACAGATTCACTATTTATGGCAATTTATTTATTATTTGGAACACTGGAAATGAACCGAATTGGCCGTCACAAGCGTTAATTGGCTAATGTTTAATTGAGATTTGTTTGACGAGAGCTTGTGTCCTCCTCAGCCCAAGGAGATCACCTGGTCCCCTTCCAGAGTGTTCCCTCCGGTGCGCGCCTGCATGTTCTCCTCCAGGCTGACCTCCGTCACCTTCCTGGCTGACCCCAGTGCGGGCGGAGGCCTCCCCAGGGGCACCTTCATCTACGCCACCTTGCCCGTCCCCGTCCAGGTGGGTGGGTGCCTTGGGGGTGGGGACTGGGTGTGGGTGGAGCTGCTTTATATGGAAGTGTGATGATATTATGGTCATCTTACCTTTGGTTCACAGTAGCTGCTGATGAACCAAAGTAAATCATAGCATCATCAATTATGGGTCTGATTAAATACATATATATTTATATACAGTATATATTTATGTCACGTTTTTTTGTTGTCATCAATTAATATACACACGATAAATGTATATGATTTGGTGTATAATGTAAGTATATGCTAAATGTACTATAGTTATCTATAAGTTGAAAAACCATTGTTGTCCCCCTCCGACACGACAGGCCCCGTCCTTCTACTGGGAGGTGGAGATTGTCTCCTATGGAGACTCGGAGGAGGACAGCGGACCAATCGTGTCGTTCGGCTTCGCCACGGAGGCGGAGAAACGGGACGGAGCCTGGACCAACCCCGTCGGCACCTGCCTCTTCCACAAGTACGCGCTCCCCCCTTCCCCCCACCGTGTGTGTCACCGCACTAGAGTTCTTAATGTAGAGATCTTACTGTATAAATCTAACTGTAGAACTCCTACTGTAGAGCTGTTTCTGTAGAGCTCTTATTGTAGTAGAGCTCTTGCTATAGAGCTCTTACTATAGAGCTCTTACTGCTCTGTATTTTCTTAGTGCTGATTTTATGTTTTTCCTCTCTCCCATGTCTTTCTCTCTCGCCCATCTCCCCCCCACCTCTCTCTTTCTCTCCCCCTCCTGACTCATGCCACCCATCTCTTTTTTTCTCTTTCTCTTTTTCTCTTTCTCTCTCTCTCTCTCCCCCTCCCATCTCCCTGGCACTCATCCCACCCATCTCTCTCTTTCTCTTTCTCTTTCTCTCTTTCTCTCTCTCCCCCTCCCTCCCTCGCTCCCCCCTCTCTCTGTTGTCTCCCCCTGCGTCTGCCTTGCCGTCTGTGTTTGTCAGTAATGGCCGGGCGGTGCACTATAACGGCTCCAGTCTGCTGCAGTGGAAGAGTGTCAGACTGGACGTGGCTCTACTTCCTGAGTCACGGCGGGGTGGCTCATCACTCGCCCCCATATTATTGCCCACCTGGCGGCGGTCCGTCTGCAGCGGCGGGGGCGGGGGCCGGGCACAGTCCCGGTAGAGCATCCGCACCCTCTCGCACTGGGCCTCCACCATGCCCAGCCGCTCCCCGGGGCTGCACTCCTGGGCCACCAGGTTGAGCACCTCCACGGCGGCGGGGCACTGCTGGATGAACTCCTCGCAGAAGGAGCTGTCCTCCAGCAGCTGAGCCATCACCAGACACGCCCTGCGGGGGAGAGACCAGAGGGGCTTAGGAGGAGGGGCTGGCCGAGGGGGAGGGGCGTTTAGCTGGCCGAGGGGGAGGGGCATTTAGCTGGCCGAGGGGCATTTAGCTGGAAAAATATTCTAAATAACTTAATTTTGACACACAATGGCTTTTGAAGTAGAAAAAAAAGACATAAATATATATGTCAATCATTATGATCTTATAACGCCATGTTCCAAAATTGAACATGGAAACGTGGACGTTGATACCTCGTTAGCTCATCAGTCGTGTCAGTCACCAAATTACCTGGTTCTGATCTCGGCGAGCAGGCGCACGGCGGCCATGACGGGGCTGGAGCCGTCCCCGGTGGCGGGGAGCGAGGTGTGGATGGAGAGGCTGCCCTCCTGTGGCAGAAGCATAGACTGCACCGCCTGCACCACCTTCTCTGTGATGGACAGCTTGTAGAGGGGCAGGGCCTGTGAGGACAAGAATGAGATATTATAGAGAGGGAGGAGGCGGAGGAGGAGGAGGAGGAGGAGGAGGAGGAGGAGGAGGAGGAGGAGGAGGAGGAGGAGGGGGAGGAAGAGGAGGAGGAGGAGGGGAGAGAGGAGGAGGAGGAGGAGAGAGCCACAGAGGACAGAGGGGAGATGAGTAGGCGTACAGATCAAAAGGAGCTGAGCTGCTAAGCCGCGTTAAAGCGTTTACCTCGGATCGGGGCGTGCAGAGGCGAGATATGGGCACGGTCAGGATGTCGGAGGACTTGCACGCCCGTCTGTATTCACAGGAAGGAAACTTGACCGTGGCGATGCCCTCCTGCTCGTTGATGGACATCACCACTCCCACGCTGCCCAGCACGCCTTTACCCACAACCTGGGCAAAGAAGGAAGAAAAAAGACATTTACAGCATTTAGAGCACGCCGCTCCCACAGGAAGTGGATGAGGACCTCGGATTGCATGGCCTGACGCATCCAAGAGAGTGTTAAGCTTCTAGCATAACTCCAGCCTAGCAGCCTACCCCTGTGGACTGTACCGGGTACAGTAGGTAGGCTGATGGAGGTAGGAGGGCGGATAGGAGCTCTTTAATCTCAGACAGGCAGTATTTGTGTCGACGTTGAGGATGTCGGCGACCCACCTGGACCTCGGAGCCGATCTTGATGGTCTCCTTGAAGCCCCCCAGGGCGCAGAGCGCGGCCACCGCCTGCCTGCCGATGGCCTGCAGCTTGGCCAGCTTCCGGCCGCTGCTGCTGCCCGTCTCCAGGATGCTCTCCGCGTACTTCCCCAGCTGGGGGATGAACATTAGCGCCCGGGAGAGCACCTGGTGCACACACACACACACACACACACACACAGAACGAGAGTCATTCAGCTTCACCTAAATATGTGGGACGGCTGTAGAAATGTCACTGATGTGGACGGAGAAACAACAACAACAACAACAACAACAACAGGTTCCGTATGAGCGGCAGACTGCACCTTCTCGGCCGTGCTGGTCCAGATCTGGGCCGTGTTGGACTCTGGCGCCGTCAGCAGGCTGTGCAGCAGAGCGATCACCTCCGCGGCCATGCTGTTGGCCACGTGGCCGCTGATGAACGGCCTCACCGGGTCGGACCTGGAGGAAAACGTACAAATACAACAGAAAAACAGGGTTTAGAGACACCGAGCAATAATGTTATGATGCTACATGCAACATGTGAAGATGAGAAGAGCCACACCATTTAATTTAATTCACAAAACTACATGAAATGCCCAATTTATGGGTGGTGGCATGCATTATAATTATTATGACCATGCAGATGTTCATGAACTAGCTTCAGGCATTAAAGGAGACACATTATACCACCAGGTGGTAGAAGTATGCTGGATAGATCAGCCTACCAGTTGCTACAGTCCACTTGGTAGGCTGGTCTATCCAGCATACTTCTACACTGCCACTTGTGATGTCAAAACCCAGAGATGACACCGTTTTTTTAAAACAGCTTGGAATGGCTAATCACGTTCACACCTGGGTGTATAATAGGAGTCCTTTAATCAGCTACCTATTCATTTCTATGCATTCATCAAGCATCACCTGGCCAGGTCGGAGTTGCGGTCCCGACACACGGCGGTCTGGGCCGTCTTCTTCTTGTCCCCGGTGGTGACGCCTCCAGCGACCTCCGGGGGCGCTGCCTCCACAGGGGGGCCCACGCTCACGATCAGCCCGGACTGGGCCCACTTGTTGGCCTTCCTCAGGGCGGCCACCGCCTCCTCTGTGATCACCTCGCAGCTGCCGCTCTGGAAGGAAGTACGGATTGGAATGAGACTAAACAGAGTTAAGTAAATTAAAAGGAGGGGGTATCGGTGGGGGAAAGAGCAGTTCAGCGAGGGTTTAGAGAGCCAGGGATGTCAAACTCATTTCAGGTTGAGGGCCATAACAGACGCATTGCATTGTCAGAAGGGTTGACTGAAAAGTGTTAGCGAAACAGTCATAGCTCCATCTCCAGCTCCCTTAACTCAGAAAATGCACATTGCAACCCGTGGAGCCTAGTGGTTATGGGTAGGAATTACAATACATTTTCTGTGTGATTATGGATGAAGTGAAGAAATCACTAAGAAAGAAGAAATCAAACTAAAATTGCCTCAGGTGCCGGATTGGATGGGTTCACGGGCCGCATCCAACCCCCGGGCCTGAGGTTTGACACCCCTGGCCTGAACACTGCTGTTAGTGCCGGGTTAGTGTCTCTCGCCCCTACCTTGGTCATGTCTCTGTCCATCTTCACCACCTTCTCCATGTTGGCCCCGGTGCCGAGACGGAAGGGCCGACCTTCTGAGCTACTGCACAACGAGAGAGAGAGCCAGGGGAGGGGAGCGCTGGCGTCAGAAGAACCGCTGCACACCACCACAACCTTGAGCAGAACACACCGACTGAGTGACCGAGTGGGGGTTCGCACCTGAGCAGCGGCTGCAGGACCTCGTGGGACGACTGGTCCTCCCTCTTGTGGATGAAGATGGAGAGTTTGCCGTCCACCGCCTCGCCCTCCTCCCCGCCCTCCTTATCGGACTTCAGGGCCCCCTTGGAGCTGGCGCGAGTCAGGCTGGTGTCGGGCTCCGAGGCGCTGGGGGACAGCAGGGTCTGGCAGCCTGAGAGAGATACACACCGTAACACCTCGTGAGCTCATGGATCCACCAGGAATTGGGAGTCATTCATTTCTGTAAAGGCATGCGGCACTCAAGAAAGACTCCCATCAAAAAACTGCAGCTCTTGCAGGTTTTAGCATCAAAGAGGCTCAAAGTAAAAATGCATATCTAAGAAAAATGTAAATCAAGTGATCCTAACCTTAACAGAAGACAAACCTTCAAAAGGAAGCAAGAGATTGTGAGCATATTCCTATCGCAGCAAAAACCCAATTCATACTTCCTGCGTCGTGTGTGATGTAAATCTTGTCATCCACACATGCTCCCGATAACAAAATGGACCATACCTGGCAATCTGCAAGCACTTTGTGTACCAGCTACGAAACAGTTCTTGGCAGGCAAAAAAGATAAAATAGCAAGAAGCAAGCAAGTATGATTGTAGAAGTATGGTGGATAGATCAGCCTCCCAGCCTACCCAGTGGACTGTCGCAACTGGTAGGCTGATCTATCCACCGTACATCTGGGTGGAGGACACTCCCACTTGTGATGTCACGTGGGGCCACTCCAACCGGCTTTTGAAACCGCTTGGAATGGCTAATCACGCTCACACCTGGTGGTATAATAGGAGTCCTTTAACTAGTGTTTAAAACGAGGAGGGGGGCGTGTGTACACAACGTATCCCAGCCGTCGACATCAACAACAACAACCAACAACGACGACGCAGCAGCCCCACCTGGCACCACGTAGTCGGCCAGCTTGGCAAGCAGCAGGGCGGCGATGCGGGACGCCGGGTCGCTGGTGGCGTCGGGCGGCTGCTGGCCGTCCAGCGCGCTGCCGATGGCATAGCTCCAGCTGGGCAGCGCCACGTTGCCGCAGTCCTCCACGCTCATGAGGGGCAGGGCGGCGCGGCACAGCTGCAGGATGATCAGCACCAGCTTGGGCGAGGGCCGCTGGTCCAGCAGCAGGGACAGCAGCTTGGAGACGCACGCCGGCTGGCTGAGGATGGTCTTCCCGATGTGGCTCCTGGAGAGACGAGAGAGACGGAACCCGCCACTTTAGTAACAACACCTGTGGACACTATACTACTACATATACTACATACATTCATTTCAATTAAACATCTTGAATTTATACTTCACATTACATTACCGTTTAACCCCACCCCACTTGAATTGCACCTTTTTATTAATTATTCATTTTTTTTTTTAGACCTTTTATATTATTACTCTGTTTAATGTTCCATGTTATGCACCAATTTCATAAAAGCACATTCCTTGTTTGTAAAAACAAGGAATATAAAGGCAATAAAGCTGATTCTGAACACGAGCGTGGGAGGAGGAGGAGGAGGAGACTATGTGTGGTGTATGAGATGGAGAGAGAGGTGGCGGCGGCGGTGATGATGATGGTGGTGGTGGTGATCACCTGGACAGGTCGTTGAGCAGACTCAGCACGTCCTGCAGGGCGTCGTTTCCCGCCGCCTGGTTCCCGCAGCACTCGGTGGCGCGGGCCAGGTGGTTGGTGAGCAGGCTGGACACCTGGCGCGCCAGGCCCGAGTGCACGGCGTCGGTGGAGCCGCCTGGCGCAGAGAAGGAGAAGAAGAAGAAGAAGAAGAAGAAGTCGTCACGGGACCACCGATATGAAGCACTACTACAGCAGCCCTGGAGTTTGATCATCATGTTCACTCTCAAGCTTCTGTCGGTCCGACACTGTCAAACTTCCTTTCATTCATAATTCATAATCCAATACCATCTATTCCCTACACCGTTACTGGCCTTCTCTGAAGCATCAATTCATGTCGAGCAAATCTGGGCTCTCTCCCTCTCTCTGGCCTCTCTCTCTCTCTCTCTCCCTCTCCCACCTTCCTCTCTCTCGCCTCATTTTGGTGTATAAAACATGAGCTTTAGAGAAAAGCGTTTTGCTCTACACTATAAGGTTTCACAAGACATCAACCACCACTAAAATTAAACAGCCTCCTGCTTGCACAGAAACAAAACTAACGAATGTAGTATCTTGGCCCTCATCTCCAGCCAACACGGAGACAGGCGTGAGGATCCAGCAGCAACCACCACCTACCCTCCACCTTCTCCCACTCGATGCAGCGGTTAGCCAGCACCTGGAAGGCGGCCCAGGCCATGGTCGCCACCTTCTGCTTCCTCGTCTGCTTCTCACTGGAGGAGCTGCTGCTGCTCTCCCGCTGGCTGCTCAGGCTGCACAGCCGGTCCATCAGCTGCACCAGGCCGCTGCGCACCAGACACTGCTCCTCGCTCCTGCAGCCAAACACCACGGAGACCCAGAGAGACACAGAGAGTTGAGAGGAGGTGGTGTGAGGAGGAGGAGATTATATATATATCTTAGCCCAGGGTTGCCAAACATGCGGCCCGGGGGCCGATCCAATCCAGCCCGGAGGCAACGGATTGATTTATTTTTTCTTGATCTCTTCTTTCTTCTTGATATCTTCACTTCATCCATAATCACAAAAATAAATGTTGGAATTCCAGCAAATAACCACGAGTTGCAAGATGGGTTTTCGGGAGTTCAGGGACTTGGAGATAGAGCTACTGTAAGTTTGTTTCACCATTAGAAAGGCATAGAACAGTTGGCCTAAGTCGCTCAGACTTTAGCCTTGTGTACATGCATCAAGTCACTTCTTGTTTTAAGGTAATTAGACATTTAAAAACTGTATAGCGCACAGAGAGTACATCTTCAATCACATCAAAAGTGTTTTAGTTAGTCCGGCCCCTTGCCAAGTACTGTAGCATTTGGTCTGAGTTACCAGCCCTGTCTCAGCCAATAGAGCAGCGGTTGCCACTTGCCTGGTGTAGGGGATGGTGCACAGCAGGCCGATGCTGTTGGCGCAGGCGATGGGGTAGCGGGCGCACAGGGACACCACGGAGGTCATGGTCTCGCCGAAGGCTTCCTGCACCTGCTCCACCATGCCCCCGCAGGTCAGCTCCTCGATCCTGTGCACACGCACGCACACACACACACACACACACTTTTTGAATTTCATCATACACGTCATACCATCAGCATTATATGGCATGCTGTTATGCAAAAACTGTCAAGTATAATTTCCTTTTAAGATTGTAGTTTGAGAAGTGAAAGGTCACGTTGGGTTTACAGCAGACAGCCCTTCGTCTGTATTGGTGGTCTGTGCAGGTATTTGCATAACATGACATGAAAGCCAATCATTCTGAACCCTCAGCCTCTTGTTGTAACAGGCAGAGCCGTGATAACATCAGTCTAGCGTGTTCGGTGCATCAACACTTCCCTGGGGGGACGGGGGGGGGCTGCTGCATATAAATCACTACAGGAAGGACCACAGGAAGCGTCCCTATTCCCACTTTGTGTGGTGGTTTGTTATCAGCATGTCTGCCTGCATCATGCCTTCCATCATCTCACAAACAGACAAACAGACAGACAGACAGACAGACCCGCCCCCACGGCAGACCGCCACCTGGGCTCCTCCTCCTCCTCCTCCTCCTCCTCCTCCTCTCACCTGGGCCCGCCCTGCAGCACCATGGTCACGGGCCCCACCAGGTGTGTGACTCCGCCCACGCGCACGGCGGCGGTCAGCAGCTCCCTCATGTGCACCAGCGCCTGCTTGCGCGTGCTGCCCCGCCGCCAGCGCGTCTGCGCCGCCGACAGGAAGCTGCTGCTCGACACCTGCGGCGCCACGATGACGACAACAACAAAAACAACAACAACGGTCAGTTCAGTCTCAACGATACGTGCAGGTGATGGGGAGGATTATGATGATGATGACGATGATGACGAAGTTGGGCTCACCGTCTGGTCGGGCGTGGTGCCTATGAAGGCGAATAGCTGGCCCAGCAGCACGCTGTACGTGGGCTTGTCCCGGCTGTCCTCGATGGCCAGCGACTGGAGCAGCGTGAAGGAACTGCTGCGGTGACTCGTTGGGTGGTGTCGCCTCCTAAGGGTTGGGAGGCGAGGAAACAATGTATAAAGTCCATTGTATTCATAATCGTTCATGCATCTGTCCATCTCAAACCTCCGTGTCTCCCATGGGTGAGATCAGAGCTCCTGCCTGGTAGCCAGAGGGCTTACCGTTGGGGCGCGTGCATGAACTCCAAGTCCTGGTTGGCGATCATCTCCAGGTCGGACGGAGCGGACATGCTGCGCAGGAACACCGGCTGCTTGGCCATGGGGACCCCCGTCTTGGCATCCGACACCGACTTGCAGGCTGAAACAGCGGAACGTCAGGGCGGTTAATGGTGTTGGAGCTACGAGGCTGGATACAGATGGACTGTACATCTGGACCATCCAGATGACGATCCAAGTTAGGGTTTTGCAATGGATACCAGTGTGGCCCGGCTTGGCTGGCCAGCAAGTGATTTCCACACATGGGTGTGGCCTTATGTTGTTCAAGAAACTCCAACGGCAATCAGATAATAAATTGCGCCGTTCTCTTTTTGCTCTTGCCAAAACCGCGTTGGAAGTGTTGGAACTTCTGTTAATCTTTCAACAACGTTACTCAGTGTGTGGTTTTGATTGCTCCTTTGAGAGCCTGCTACGCGGCTCCTCGGCGCTGCCATTGACATCGTGCCCGGACCGCAGCACTCTTGACTCCAGCGCCCCCTGGCCTGAACGTGAACGTGAACTTGAGAGGATGATCAGCATGGTCTCAGGAGGCTGTGTACATCCTACTTGAGGTAGTAATTATTAAGGACTGGGGGGGGGGGGGGGCGAGGAGGAGGAAGGAGTACCTGGCCCTGGGGTGCCGGCTGGTGTGGTGACCAGGCTCCTGCAGTGGGGAGCGATGGTGACGTGCAGGAGCAGGTCGGTGCGGTTCATCAGGCTCTTCACCAGGGCTTTGGTTTTGCCCAGCGGCGTGCTGCTCTTCAGGTGGATGGAGTTCACCTCCTGGAAGAACTTCTCCCTGCAGGAGGAGCAGGAGAAACACACAATCGGTGTGTGTGTGTGTGTGTGTGTGTGTGTGTGTGTGGTGCAACGCAAAGGAGACCCAGGAGACACACACTCTCTCACTGGAATGAGAGAGACAAAGTCGCCGTTGGGGAAATTAATTACCTCAGCGCGAGGACAACATTCTCCAAATCGCTGAAGTCGAGCGGAACCTCCTTCAGGGAGCAGAGTAATTCCAGCTCTTTAATTTTGTTCTGGTAAATAAAGAGGAAAAAAACAGAGAAGAGCTCATCAGCATGGCAGCGCACGGGAGGCAACACCCCAGAGGACGAGTCGCAGGAAACCGATAAGAGTACCTCGAAAAAATGGTAGTCGTGGAAGAACGGAGAGTTGTTCTCCAGCTTCCCCTGCTGGGCCTCCTCCACCTCGCTCTGCCACTTCTGTTCCAGCTCAGCCACACTCTGAGGAGACAAAACACAACAGCTCAGCCACACTCTGAGGAGACACAACACAACACAACAGCTCAGCCACACTCTGAGGAGACACAACACAACACAACAGCTCAGTCACACTCTGAGGAGACACAACACAACAGCTCAGCCACACTCTGAGGAGACACAACACAACACAACAGCTCAGTCACACTCTGAGGAGACACAACACAACAGCTCAGCCACACTCTGAGGAGACACAACACAACACAACAGCTCAGCCACACTCTGAGGAGACACAACACAACACAACAGCTCAGCCACACTCTGAGGAGACACAACACAACAGCTCAGCCACACTCTGAGGAGACACAACACAACACAACAGCTCAGCCACACTCTGAGGAGACACAACACAACAGCTCAGCCACACTCTGAGGAGACACAACAACATCTTTTTACCCTCATCTTTATGACATGACTGGCGTGTGATCTTGAGGGTAATCTCCATTTCCAGAGGGAACCCGTTGTAATTCCAGAGCAGCTGATTGGTCGGGGGCCTACCTGCAGCTGCCGCTCCATGGCGTTGATCTTCTTGAAGGTCTCCGTCATGATCTTGCACACCAGGTCGTACTCCTCGCCGTGCTCCTCGCGGTACTGGTAGTTGACCAGCGACTGCAGCGCGTCCACCAGCGTCAGGTGCTTGATGACGCAGGACACGATGACCTCCTCCATCACGTCGGGCCTGATCACCTCCCTGGGGGGGGGGGAGAAGAGAGGAGATGGCGCGAGGGAACGACCAGCATGGAGGCAGTGTTATGGAAGTGTGGGCCTGCTCTGTCAGTGTGTGCATGTGTGTTGTGAGGGGCTGATCCCTGATCCACGCCCCGCATGGTGTGGGACTGCAGGGGCGGTACTATCGAGGAAGCTCCGCCCCTAATTGGGACCTCTCACTACCTCTGCCCAGGTGTGGCAGATTAAAACCTAATCAAGCGCTGTATTAAGCAGAGGAGAACAAAGACCAGGGAGGCTGGCTTGGGCTGTTTTGAACACTATGCTTTATTGTGGACTTCTGTGCGTGTGGTCTTACTTGATGCTGGGCCGGAACTGTGGCCGAGCCCGCCCCGACACCTCCCGCAGGCGGCCCATGATGCCGGGGGGCAGGCGGATGCGCGGTAGGTCGAAGTGGCTGCCCGGCATGATGCCCGGCGGGGGGATCAGCACGTCTGAGGGGTAGGTGAACTCCCGGTCCTCGTCGATGGTGAGGGGCAGCGGGGAGGGGCTGGGCGTCAGGGCGGGGGAGATGGCCCCGTTGGCTTCCACCTGCCACTGGCACCTGAGGAAGACGACCAATCACGATGCATGAGGAAAATAAATACTATTAAAGGAGACATATTATACCACCAGGTGTGAGCGTGATTGTCCATTCCAAGCAGTTGGAATGGCCCCACTTGACATCACAAGTGGGAGTCTCTCTACCTAGAGGTATGCTGGATAGATCAGCTTACCAGCCTACCCTGTGGACTTCAGCAACTGCTAGGCTGATCTATCCACCATACATCTGGGTGGACACTCCCACTTGTGATGTCAAGTGGGGCCATTCCAACCGGTTTTTGAAACCGCTTGGAATGGCTAATCACACTCACAGCAGGTAGTATAATAGAAGTCCTTTACTAAATCCAACATCTGCCACCAAGGCCGATACGCATTGCTGTACATTTGAATAACGCTTAAATGGACTTGATTGCCTGGGTTAGACTCATTATCATCGCCTCACTTATAATTAGAACAAGGCTATAATATGTAAATGGTAAATGGTTTGCATTTATCCAAAGCACTTTACAGTTGCCTCACATTCACCCGTTCATACACCGACGGTGTATGAACAACCAACACATCAGGAGCAGTTAGGGTTAGGTGGTGTCTCGCTCAGGGACACCTCCACACTTCGCTAGGAGGCGGAGCCCGAGGATCGAACCAGCGACCTGTTGCCAGACAACCGCTATTACCTCCTGAGCTACTGCCACCCCGGTGTCCCTCCTATATACAATATGTCCCTTCCTTCTTTTTCCCCTCAGCCAAGAGCACCAGAGGTTTGCTCCCCTTTTTCCGACATCCATATACGTGTAGATTTTTTATTTGGTTTGAGTCCCGTGTAACTAGCGTGTAGCCGCTACCTCTGCAGCAGCTTGGAGCAGAGCAGGTCGTGGCAGGCCTCCTCCTCCCGCGTGACCTCGGGCCCGTTGTACAGGATGCGCAGCATGGAGCAGGCCAGCACCGACAGGCCCAGCGCCAGGTCTGCCAGGAAGGGCAGGCCCCCCGAGACGTCCTCCGAGGACTCCTAACGAAAAAACACAGCAGACAAACAAACACGAGGGTCACGTTACAACCAGCTGCCACAGTAATAACCGTAGTGGTGGAGCATGGGTGGGGGTGAGGGTGTGGGGGTCGATCTGGTGACTGTACCTGGGCCCTGACGGTGGAGGAGAAGCCCCACATGGCTTTGTCGGGGGTGTTGTGCTCCCGGCCGCTCCTCATCTCGAAGGAGAAGGTCACGGTGTCGCCCTCGACCTGTGGCACATGGTCATAGGTCACACATGGGTCATAGGGCTGGTGTGGGGCTGGTCTGGGCAATTAAGCAAACATGTATCCAAACCCACATGTAGAAACTCTCACAGACTCCATTTTGCTCATGTCCGTTAATTTGGTTAATTTCAACTGCTCAAAATGTTAAATAAATAGCCATAAATACCAATTACATGTGTGTGTTCCATAAATTACTTTAAAATCGCAATAGATTTCCACTCTTTCATCAGAAAAAATATCCCAGTTTATCCCACCGATGTAAAGGTTTGAAATAATCATGGTATTCTTTTGAATTCATATAGCCCACCCCAGTCTGGTGTGTGTGTGTGTGTGTGTGTGTGTGTTATCGGTACCTTGACGAGGTCTTTGGGCCAGCCGGTTCCCAGGACGCTACGACTACCGTACCCCAGCGTGTTCCCTCCGTACTCCGTCACCTTGCGGCTGTTGGTGTTGGGCCCGGCGTACATAACCAGCTGCAAGGAGACGACGAGCGGCGAGGCCAACGTCAACACACTAAACCTCCAGTCAAGAGTCACAGCAACAACAACACAGGAGACACCACCCCTCCACCCTCCACCCTCCACCTCGCCCCTGGAGCACCTTGTCGTAGTCGTACTGCGAGGAGCAGCGGGAGTCGAAGCGCAGGTACAGGCAGCGCGCCCCCGGGATGTGCACCGTCTCCTTGAACTTGTAGTTGTCCCGCACCGGGTGCACCGTCTCCACCGTTTTACCGGCGGCCCACGGGGTCGGGATCTTGAGGCCCGTCAGGAAGCCCGGCTCTTCCCGCTCGTCCAGGATTCTGGTGGAACAGAGGGGGGGGGGGGGGGAGGAGGAGGGAGGTGGGAGTGGTCATCATTATTACTTACGGATGCCTCCGATCTCCAGGGGATCACGGGACACCTGACGGGCTACGGGAACGTACCTGTCCTCGAAAGGCGGTGCCTTCGCCCCCTGGGCTAGCGAACCAGAGGAAGAGGAGGGTCCCTCCGTGAAGAGTGGAGACTGGGTCTTCAGCAACAGAGCGGTCTACAGAAGACAAGAAGCCATTCAATCATCGTCATCATCATCATCAGTCACTTCGGTTTGTGTTCATTGTCTGGTCCAAGTGCTGGAGGGGGCGAGGGAGCCGCACCCACCTGGCTGGTGTAGAGGACCAGCTGGACCAGCTGCGGCATGAGGGCGTCGGCCAGGGTGAGGGTCTGCAGGTTGGGGTGCATCAGGGAGGTCAGCAGCACGGGCAGCAGGTGGCCCAGGACCGTGGCCTTGGTCACCTGCTCCAGGCCTTTGAGTCTGGGAGGGGAGGGGGAGGAAAACAGCCGTGAAGTGTGTGTGGTACATTGTTGGCTTGTTTAAAGGAGACCACCAGGTGTGAGCGTGATTGGCCATTTCAAAAATCGTTTGGAATGGCCCCACTTGGCATCACAACTGGGAGTGTCCACCGAGAAGTATGCTGGATAGACCAGCCTACCAGCCTACCCAGTGGACTGTAGCAACTGGTAGGCTGATCTATCCACCATAAGTAGCCTCACCTGGCTCACCAAGTTAGTGTCTGGGCTGGACAGAGGCTGGCTGTACACCTGGTGGTGCATAATTGGCTAATCAATGCCCACAAGTTAAACCAGCCATCACCACACACACACACACACACACACACACACACACACACACACACACACACACACACACACACACACACACACACACACACACACACACACACACACACACACACACACACTAGAGAGAGCCAGCATGCTAGCTCACTTGCACCACCTGCTCAGTCTATTTTTTGACACACTTCTACAATAAACCGATTTATTCCGACACCTTTCTGCGTCCTGATACCGGAGGAGGAGGAGCCCTGGAAAGCCACTTTAGTGGTGTGTAGCAGCAGAAGTGACAACTGATACCAACGGCACAGCATTTGAACGAATCCACGGCATCTCACGGCTCTATCGATTGGTCCACACACACCTGGTTTCCCGGTCAGGGATGTCACTGTTGATGAGGGCGGTGGTGACCTGCTGCAGGGTTTCCACCACCTCGTCACAGCCCACCAGGACCTTGGTGGAGAGGGACAGGATACTGCTCTGCAGCTCCTGGAGACCCACCACACACACACAGACACACAGACACACACACACACACACACATAGACACAGACACATACACATAGAGAGCAGGCCCACACTTCCATAACACTGCCTCTGTGCAATTCCCAGTAGAAAATACACGCATTTTGTTTCATAAAGGATGGATTCCAGAAGCAAAAGGATGATGGAAATCATAAAAAAAAAAACGGGATTTGAAATTCATAGCCATTATTTACAAATCCACATTATTGCAAATGAAAAAAGCCTCCCAAAAATGCAGTTGTACTGGAAACTTTCAAAAGCAATCAATTTCCGTTCCCACCACCACTATTCTACTGCAGACAAAAACAAAAATAATCACACCCAAGTGATTTAAAGACAAAAACTAACAACCGCATTCTGTCAAGTTCTGCTGGGCTGCTTTGATCAGAATAACAGCCGTGACAAGGTAAGATCTGGGCGGTTCCAGACAACAGGGCTAGCGGTCACGGTTTGCAGCAAACGAGAGGGGAAATAAATAAACAAAATAAACAAAGCAAGCGAGCACACCGTGTTGTGGCGTTGCGTCCATGGCCCAGCGCTCCTGAGTCCCTCTGGGGCAGTCCCAGGGGCCCCGCATGGACTACACACGTACGGGGGGGTACTTAAAGGGGGTGTTTACCTGTACCTTCACTGTTTCCCCCTGCAGGGAGCTGTCGCTGTCGTCGCCGTCGTCGGGCCGGATCAGTACCGTGTTGCTGAGCAGGTGGTTCTGAACGGCCATCAGGTACCGCAGGCTGGGCGAGACCACCTGGTGGGGGGGGTGCGAGGGAGAGTCCATGTGAGATGGGGGATGGGGACGTTGGGGAGGGGGAGGTGGGCGGCGGCGATGGGGGAATACAAATGGATTCACGCGAGTATCGGGGTTCTTTGCTTCTGTAATACTTGCGTTGTGTGGTCATGTTGAAATATAGATAAATATCATCTTAGTTGAAGCAAATGAATACACTCCTACAGAAGACGAGAGTGTAGTCACCAATAGTCAATTAGCATGGCCTGGAGAACCTGAACCCCAAACCAAACCTTTCTGTTCAACCACATAAAAAGATGCATATAGTTCTCAAAAACCCTTGCCGAGATTCAAGTTACAGTAAGTCAAGTCAATTGTATTTGTATTGCCCTTAATGACAGTTAAAGTCTCAAAGGGCTTTACAGGTCATATGATTATGGGGCCATGTGAGTATGACACCCCCCTAGCCCTATAGCGCCCCCGAGAGGGCAAGAAACGACTCCCTTCATTAACAAGGAAGAAACCTGGAGAAGGAACTCAGAGTGGGGGATCCCTCCTTCCAGGGACGGTTCAGGGTGCAACAGGTGTCATACGGGCATGAAAAAGGGGCAACAAAGCATTACAATGATTCCCGCTTCTTTGCTTACGGGCACGGTGGACAGCAACTTCTGGAAGTCGTCGCGGGCCACCGTCTGACACTTGGTGATGAGGAGGCAGGACTCCCGGACCACCGTCTTGAGGATGTAGTGCAGCAGCTCGTCGTTCAGCCTGCAACCCAGCGAGGGAGTGAGTCACACGGGGGTGATGTCATCCAGAAGAGGACACCTAACGTTGCAGAGAAGCCGCGCCACGGATCTTACAGAACTGCTGACCTGTACTGGTCGTCCTCCTCGCTCCCGAATCGATTCTTCTGCAGCTGCTCGGCCATGTTGGTGAGGATGACATCGCGGAGCTGGGAAAGGCCGCTGTTCCTCTCACCTGGAGACCACACAAGGTGTTGTCGTGCGCTTAGAAGTCACTGGTTTGCACTTTGCAGTTACATGTACAGTAGTTTCAACAAGAGGCATTCTAGTACTGCTCACCTTCGGTCAGAACTAGTTTCAGCAGTTTGTTGAGCTCTGCCTGTCCCTGGTACAGTGTGTTGAGGCCCGAGCTAGAGAGATGAAGAGATGCAGAAGAGACAAGGAGTTGAACACAAGGAACAGCTAACATGTATGTTCTTAGTTGCATGTTGGATGTTCTTAGGTGTTGGTAATGCACTCAGAATGGCGATCTCCCCGCGCCGGACTCACCTGATGGCCAGGCACACCTCCCTCTGGATCTCGGCTCCGATCTGGTCGACCGGCGCCATGAGCAGCTGCCAGAGCAGCAGGCCGGCGCGGCGCACGCTCTCGCGGTTCTGCTCCGACTGGGGGTTGAAGAACCGGAACACCACCTGAAACAAGGGGGAGCGGCGAGACCGTCAGCGCTGTCAAAACACACACACACACACACCTGGACTGGACAACAAGGGAGCAAACACACTGACCACGGAGGGGCTTTTAAGGGCCGTGTTCGTACTGTCCGTCTTTCATGAAGCTCAGTCTAGAGTGCATTTAATGCTGAAAATGAAACAAAAAAGCATCTCTATCTGGACGCACATTTAGTTCCCATGACAACATTGGTCTGATGATTGATGCGATGGCTTCTTTGTGTCGTAGTTCCTGATCTCTACCCGGGACCTTTCCATCGGTAGCGAGAATGCTAGCGGCATTTTGTTCATCTTGAATGTTGTTCTTGTTGTTCTACGTACCCCCACCTCTACTTCATCGTGATTGGTCAGCTGATACACAAAGCGGCCCATAGGTTCGAATGTAAAAAGGGGGCGGTGCCTATACGGACAGTGAAGGAGGAGGAGGAGGAGGAGGAGGAGGAGGAGGAGGAGGAGGACGAGGAAGCACAGTGTGGCTCCCGGTGGCTGGTCTGACCTGGAACACGACCAGGATGCAGCGGATGATGCAGGTGTCGCTGTTCACCATGGCCTTCTCCATGATGTCACAGATGCTGCCGAAGTGGCGCGCCTCGATGGGGTGCTGCTTGCCCAGCAGGGCGCCCAGGGGCAGGCCGCCGCCGCTGCTGGCCGCCAGCAGGTTCAGCTGGTGGATGCACATGGCGCCCACGTGGTGGAGCAACTGGTTGACCACCTCCGGGGTGGCCATGGTCTCCTCTGTGACGGGGGGGGGGGGGGGAGAACCTGCGTTATGATGACGTTATCGCTAACCATCGACCGCCGTTTACTTTTAAGGGGGCCCTACTATTATACCACCAGGTGTGAGCGTGATTAGCCATCAAAATTGTCATGTGTCCAAAATTGTCATTGTGACGAAGTGACATCACGAGTGGGCGTGTCCACCTAGATGTATGCGGACTAGATCAGTTTAGTTTTAGTTGGTACAGTCCATGGCGTAGGCTGGTAGTCTGATCTAGTCAGCTCGGTGGACACTCCCACTTGTGATGTCACTTTGTCACAACGCCAATTTTAGTCAACTTTGAAACGGCTCGTAATGGCTGATCACGTTTACACCTGGTGGTATTATAATAGGGCCCCTTTGAATTAAATCAGCATATGAAGGGTTCCCGGTGCGTTTTTCAGGGGCTGCTACCTTTTGGTTCCTGGATGAGGTGGCTGACTCCCAGCCTTTGGCACAAGTGATGGAAGGCCTGGTTCCCCGGGTTGAACCACTGGTCCATGTAGTCGCTGGAGCAGGTCCACACCAGGTTGTTCAGGGCGTCGTAGCAGGCCCCTAGCAGAGAGACCAGGAGGAGAGCAGAGAACGAAACGAAACGTCAGCTACAGTACAGTCACACCGAGCACAGCGTTAGCACGTTAGCCCTGTGTGGGCCGTGGGGTGTGTGGCGGCGTACCCAGCCCGGCCACCTGCGCCCCCCTGCCCAGAGAGCTGCCCGGGGCGTCCATGAGGTCCACTCGGCTGCTGAACTGTCCGTCTGCCAGGCTGAAGACCAGGCTGGAGGCTAGAACTGGGCGCGCAACACAGAACACAGGACTTGTCAGCCAGCCAATCAAATACATTCATTAAATACACTTAATGCGAAACACGATAACACATTTTATAACCAGGTGAGATGTTGATTGGCCATTACAAGCCATGTCAAAATCTACCCTCCAGTGACATCACAAGTGGGAGTGTCCACCCAGATGTGTGATGGAGAGATCAGTCTATCGGCCTACCTGTTGGACCCTATCACACCAACTTGTAGGATGATCTATCCATAATACATCTGGGTGTAATAATGGCAAAGAAAACATCTCACCCGGCCGATTAAGTCCTTTAACACTTTCAGCATTTTGTTTCTCCGATATTCAAGGACATTATTGGTCACACAATTCGTCCTTCAAGCCAGACAAACAAGGTACAAGGTAACAGCAATCCCCTGCGCTTTCTGGGCTCCTCCCCAATACCTTTGAGCGAGGACAGACCGCTGGTTCCCCCGAACAGCGATCGCGTGGCGGAGCTGCCCGACACCCCGGGGGCCGCAGCCAGCATCACCAAGTACGTCCCGCACACGTACATCGGAGTCCTGCGCAACGTCTTCATGGGAAGCCCGCAGCTGGTGTTGACCGCTTTGTGGTGGGCAGATGGAAAAAATTTAATATCATTTTTGGAATTTCAATTCAGCGATTAAAGGTGCTCTATATGCAAGACTCATGAATTCCTTCCTTAATAATAATAATAATAATAATAATAATAATAATAAAATAAAAGAGAAATCATCCCACAGGCTGTTCTACACAACAGAGAGTCAGGGAAGGTGTCATTCTTTTTTAAGTTTAAAGCGATTTGTGCATGAAGTCCCTGAAGGAATTCATGATTCTTACATAAAGGACCTTTAAAGGAGACATATTGCAGTCCTTTAATTAAGAGATTTCCCTTCCTGTAAAAGACTCGGGCGTACCAGACTGCTCCTCCTTCACCGTGTTGGTGATGGTGGAGCCCGTGAGCGCGGCCAGCGTGGCCGAGTGCGACGCCCGGAAGCGAGACATGCGGCTCAGCAGGAGCTCGTTCAGACACTTGGAGGACTCGCCCTCCTTGCGGCTGAGGATGACACGCTCCTGCAAGATGTCCGCCACACACAGCCCCGTCTGGGTCTGGGGGAGGGGGGCACCACAGAAGAAGAAGAAGAAGAAGAAGAAGAAGACGACGCAGAAGAAGATAAGCTTCTGATGTCTGATCTCCAGAGTAAAAACTCTCTGCATCCACTGAGAACTTTTAATGAAACCGTGAGCTTCTACCCAACAGGCGGACAGAAACTTTTTATATAAATATACAGAGAAAAAAGTGGAACAACAAAATACAAATTTTCAATATTAATCATATAATTGTACAAGTATAATAGTGTAAGTATACAGTATATACCCAAATGACAGAGGTCCTTTTGGATTAACGAAAGGGAAAAAAACAGACAAACACTAAACCATGCATTTGCATTTAGGGCATTTGGCAGACGGTACCGTCAGATTTGAATAGAACAACTTTCAAGCACTCATACGGGTAAGCCTGCCACGAATACCCACGGATAAATGAAAGACGTCCATGAACACAGAGTGTCCCTTCTGGGTCTTCTCGTTGAGGCCCCCGGGGGCCCAGATCCAGTACAGGTAGGTGCCGTCGGAGCACAGGTGCAGGGTGGTCATGCTGCTGCCCACCGGGAAGTGGTGGGCTGGCATGGACACGATCTGGCACACCTGGGAAAGAAATAAGGAATAAGGAAAGAAATATTGTAAAAACATAGGAGGAGCCAGCAGCATGGACGGTGGAGATAAAGACACTGTTGGCGTTACTTCAATTGGAACACATGTTCTGCTGTGGGATCGAAGAGAGGAAGTGAGAGGAAGTAAGAGAGTGTAAGAGAGAGTGTGTGTACCTGGAGGGTGAACGGGTCGATGAGATGGCACAGCTGCTGGGGCTTGACGTCGAAGGAGGCGGGCCGATGGAGGATCCGGCCGCTGCTGAACACCACCCAGCCGGGCTCCAACTCCTCGTTCCGACAGTACACAAAACCCCTGTTGGCACGCGTACGCACACGCACGCGCACACACACACGCACACACACACGCACACACACAGAGCAAATGATGCACTAATGGTGCAGGGTGGTTTATTGGATATCGATCCGTGAATGTCCTGAGATGCCGGCTTGTTTTAGCAGCAGGACGGAGCGCTGAACAAACACTCGGGGTGGGAAGGAGTACGAACACGGCATGATGCTTTTGAAACATTCGACTGTAATCTGAAAAGGATAAGTGGGAAACAACACCAGGAAGCTTGGCTTTGTTTTGTTAATGCAGTTTCCATAGAGTGCATCATGCATAAGAGACACAGACCGAGCAAATGTCTGTTTTTGTTATGAATGCCAGTGTGACGAGGATGAGGAATACTGTACTGTACATCCATGTACTGTACATACAGCACAGTGTGTTTGTGTGTGTGTGTGTGTGTGTGTGTGTGTGTGTGTGTGTGTGTGTGTGTGTGTGTGTGTCTGTCTGTGTACAGACGTGCGTGTCAGACAGGTAGTGGCGGGCTCGCCCCAGTACCTCAGTGTCCCGTGTAAGCCGGTGCCCAGCTTGCTCAGTCCTCTCCCGAAGGAGTTGGTGGTGTACAGATAGAGGCCGTCTGTGGCCAGGCAGCGACCCAGATCGGTGTCTGCGAGGCCCACCGCAACGAGGAGGAGGAGGAGGAGGAGGTTAGGACAGACGGGTTTGGATATAGTTTATTTCAGTTGGTTTAATCGCATCAGTAATTAGGCTAGATTTGTTTTAATTGAACGTAGCGCAACATTGATTTTCACTTTGCTATATCCAGCTTTTCCTGGACTTTGTTAGGCGCCGTTTGAACGATGGAAACATGCGGCAAAACATCATGCACAACTGATATAGGAGTTCTTCCTGGTACACATTTATACACTTTGGCTAACATAACAACATAAATATAGGAGCAGATCTAGAGTGGACGTAGAAGTGTCCTGCACTATGCCAGTGTCACATCATCATCATCATCATCTGAGGCTCTGTGGAGACTCAGCTTTGTATCGAGGCGATCCCGATCTGCTTGCACAGATAGATCTACAAGGTCAGCCGATCGATCGCTGGAGAAACTGAGACATTGTGACTCTCGTTCTCCGCTGCTGCAGATTCCTCAACCCCTCACCACCACCACCACCACCACCACCACGTCTGCCCCGCTTTTAAACAGCAATCCAGCCATGAGTAAATGGTCCATTTAAACCATAAAAAAGTACATTTACGTCATTTAGTTACATTTGGACGCTTTTGTCCGAAGCGACTTAAGATTCAAGAAGTTTAATTGTCACATACACATATGGGATGTGCAGTGAAATGAGAAAGTGGCGATGCCCAACGAAATGAGCAACAGAACAATACAAATACCACAAATTGGAGGGAGCAGAATATCCACAATATTTACAGTATATACAGCAACAGGAGGCATATAAAGGCATATAAAAAGCGAAGTACATTAAGTACAATAAGTACATTTGTCAAAGACTGAAACAACAATATATATCGCTGATGGTACAGTCAGATTTGAATAGAGCAAGTTTCTAGCACCCATGACGATTGCGAGGTTAAAGTAGCCTCATGAATAAGACGAATAGAGTGCATTCCTCTCCATGTGGGATTTATTATGCAACCTTTAGCTGACGGACAACGGTTGCGCTAAAGCAAGCAGCAGCCTCATCAACAGCACCAGGAGTGTGAGTTACTGTGGCCCCGCAGGAGATGCCAACAGGGCTGCATGCAGAGCGAGCACCGCGAAGAGACACACGTGGGACGTACCTTTGCTCTCGGCGGCCCCAGCGGAGCTGTCGGGCGTGGGCAACATGTCCTCGAAGCCCCAGGACACGCTGTGCTTCCCCCCCAGCAGGCAGGACGGGGAGCCCGGCCCTCCCTCCAGAACCAGCAGTCTGGACGATGTAGGACAACACGAGACATTAGCAGAGCGATGTCCCACATACAGCGCAGAACCAGCGCAAGGTCTGCATCCAGGATCGGGATGTGGGTGAAGAAACCCAACCGGTATCCAGAGCCGCTCACCTGTAGAGCACGTCGGCGACGGGGAGCTGGCCCAGGTCTGTCTGCTTCTGCAGCAGGTGAACCGTATGGATGAAGGTCTTCAAGGATCCCCTGGAGCAGTCACACACACACACACACACACACACACACACACACACACACACACACACACACACACACACACACACACACACACACACACACACACACACCACACACACACACACACACACACACACACACACACACAGAGTAAATAGGGCAGTGAGTCTGCTCCTGTTGCTGCTCACAAGTCCCCTCAGCTCAGGGGTTTCAGGGGAACTACGGGGAAACACTATGATAATATAGCAGGCCGCTGTTGTCTTATTGGATCTGAAGTGGATCTATTGGATTTCGACCGGCTTGACTTCCCCGTCTGAACCCTGAGACGTGTACGTCTGCACAGGGGGGCGAAGGATGCTTTCTGCTGCAAAATAACCTTTCTATAGTTGTTGAGCGACGTAAAAAATTGTCTCAGTGGCTAGCCGCTCCCGTGCTCTACCTTTGAATCCGAGAATCCAAAAGGTGTTGGAATATAAGCAATGCGTATGTATGTAGAATTGTGTATCAAGATGTCCATTTGAAGTATCTTTATTATATTAGCATGGCAGCATCTTAAGGCTTGCATGCACACAGCATCTTCATCTAAAGGGAGTGGATGCAGCACCTTGGAGCGGCGGCGGCAGCGGGTGCTGCTATGTATAGCCATGCATGTTTTGCTTCTCTCTCTATCCATGTGAGTCATTATTATCCACATTATGCTGCAGACTGGACAAGGGATGAGTCAGTGCTGCTCACCACCTCCACACTCAGGGAAGCCTAATTAAAAATACACACAATGGAAAGGCAAAAACACCCAAATTTGGCGGTGCACCACTGAGGGTTTAGGGTGGGGTGGGGTGCTGTGTGTGTGTTGGGGGGGGTAGGAGGGGTGGGGGGGTAAACAGCAGATAGCTCTTTAATTAGCTCCCACTGTTGGTGAAAGGGGGCTGTGGGCTCTGGACGCTTCGCCTCAACAAAGGGAGAGCGACGGTCTCGACAGAAGCCGCACAAAGAGCGGAGCGTTCTGGTTTTGACAAGTCAATTGCAGTTGTCAGCGGCAGAAGCCGGGGTGACAACACACTGACTGGCTGGCTGGCTGGCTGGCTGGCTGGCTGGCTGCAGAACAGGAAGGAGGGATGGGTGTCAACTTCAAGGTGTCGAACAAATCGTCCCAGGCACCCTTAAGGCCTCTGCATGCTTCTTCAGAAGTGTTCTGAGAACAGAACGAATCGGATGCCCGAACTCGGCTTCTACCTTGTATAGTTCCACAGAACTGGACGATATTGGGGGCCGTACTCGAGTATAGGATGTATAGGTTTTTTAATTCACAAGTGGGAGTGTCCACCCAGATGTATGGTTGACAGATCAGCCCACCAGCCTACCCAGTGGACTGTAGCAACTGGTAGGCTGATCGATCCAGCATACATCGGGGCAGACACTCTCACTCGTGATGTCAAAAACCGGAGATTCTGAAACTGCTTGGAAGGGCTAATCACACTCACACCTGGTGGTATAATAGGAGTCCCTTAACTCGATCTCCCAGGATTCAGCTGTTTGACGTATCAAGCAGGGGGGTGGTGGGGGTGAGGGGGACTGAAGACTCCCAGCTTGGGGTGTGGTGGTGGTCTTACCTGGCACACGCCAGCGCCACCAGGGCGGCGGCGGCGTTCTCCCTCTGCCGATGTGCGTGGAATGCGGGGGTCGTGGGGGCCGTGGGTGGGGGGGGGGCTGCCCCCGCCGGCCCCTGGCCCGCTTCCTCCAGCCAGGAGCAGAGCAGCGCCTCCAGGCCGTTCAGGCAGTCCGAGGGCTCCTTGCTGAGGCTGAGCGGCTGGCAGTCGCGCAGGCAGGCCAGCAGCACCTCGGCCGTGACGCCGCACAGCGCCGGGTCGCTGCGGCTCTGCGACTGCAGCAGCGGGAAGACCAGCAGCAGGCCCACGCGCGAGGTGAAGGGCGCCTGCTCCGGCTGCTGCAGCAGGCCCTGGCGCTTCAGCAGGGCCAGGGCCTCCTCGTCGGCACCGCCGGCCCCCTCGCGATCCTGCTGCTCCTCCAGGGCCAGCTGCCGCTGCGCCCCCCAGAGACCGCGCAGGGCATTGAGCCGGTACTCCAGCAGCCGGGCGTACGCATTACTCTGGTTGCCGCAGACGGCACGCAGACGCTCGGCCAACTCCACCGGGTTCTTGGTCTCGAAGGTGAGGATCTGGTGAAGGAGGCCGGCAGAGGGAGGTTAATGTGTAATAACAAAAATAATGAGGTCCATAACTCTCAAATGTAATTAAATATGCCATGTAATGCAGATGATCTGCAAGATTAAAATCAGAAACTCGTTGTGTTCATGACATAATCACTGCTTTGCTCCAGTCTGAGTACACACCAATTAAATTGTACTATGTAATAGTGCACAGTCAGTCAGATAAGATACAGGGCAGGAGCCCAGCACACAGTATCTCTAGTTCAATAACATAACTACTGGGGTTCAAAGTTCACAATGTGTGATAATATTATTATAATAGCCACTGGGCTCATCAGTATTCAACCAGAATTTCATGGTTATGTGGATGAATGAATGGATGAATAAACTGCTGCAAAGGGGAACCTTATGCCATTGAACTGGCAACTGGAACCAAACTATAGTCACCATGACCAGGGGGATTAGAACACGTTTCTTAACACCATTTAGCATGGTTAAAGAAGACAGCTCTTCCTCTGGGGGCGGTGTAAGGACAGGTCTGCAGCATGGCTAAAAATAGAAATATCAAATCAACTGGAATTGCATTGATTTCTTTGCAAATACTTGCGGTTTGGTGTCCCCCGTGGTCTACATCTAATCACAGAGAGATTCCAATGCTCTGTTTACACTGAGCAATTTGGAGAAGATCTGGTTTGTCCGGGACAGCGGGACGCATTAGGACCGGCCTATCACGCGTGCGCAACGCCATGCTGCCCATGCACTTAGCCAGCAGTTAAAATATCGATCACGCCGTTGCCAAAGAATCCCAGACGAGAAGCAAAAAAAATCCATTATGCAATTGGGCAGCAGCAGCAGCAGGCCCAATCCATATCGATTGTATTTCAGAAATGCGACTAATATTACGGTAAGCGTCTTTAATTGGATGCTGGGGCCTTCTCCACCAGGGTCTGCAGGAGGAAGGACCACGGTGAGGGGGTATAAATAGCCAGCATAGCATCTTGACTCTACCATTGCTGCTGCTGCTGCTGCCGGGGACTGGGAGACACAACTCTTGTCACTTTAAAGCCAAGGTATAGCCTGCGTCAAACACTCCTGCTGTAGAAGTGTCGTCATACAACAACCCCGGGGAGTTGGTATCATAAGAATGTCTCCTGCCATGTTGTGAAGACATCCTAGCTAGCAGCCACCCAAAATATTTTTTAATGACATGACATGGGGATCAGCAGTAATGCGGAGCTGAAATCGACCACAGAGTATGCAGATTAGGCAGTTTTTCAGTTTCACTGTTGCCCTGTATCTAATATCTTCTTAAATATTAAATAAGACAAGTGAATGATTTGGAATTGGCATAACTATACGAGGCTATTATATAATGAAGTTCAGCAGTATTGTGCATGTCTATATTTAGAAAGGTGTCAGTAAACAGCTAGGCTAAATCCTTAACATGGTATGGATTTCTGTGCGTGTGTGCCTGTGCATGTGTGTGTGTGTGTGCGTGTGTGTGAGCTATAAGGGCCCACGCCAAAACTCAACTACCTCCAAGTCTCAACTGATAGCACAACTTTGGAGCCAAGGCTGCTTGCAGTCCTATCATATATCTCAGGTCTTACTCTTAGCTTCTATCTCTTATTGACTGGTGTTTTATCTTGCTTTTCAGATTGTATTATGACTGACTATGGGCTGGATCACTGTGTGACATGAAGCCTTTATAAAGGCACTTACAAATAATAGAACAGCCCTCATTTTTTAAGACTCTGACACTGGGATATCGGCCATAAGAGCATCTACTCAGCACCCGGTACGTTTACATTGAGGGCACTTTTGTCCAAGGCGACTTACAATAAGTACATGTGTCCAAAGAGAGTGAAGAGTTTAGATAAGAGAGAAAGTTCTCCTGCAGAATCCAAAACCAATTGAATTTGACCAGTCATGCGCACATTATACCAATGAATCCAAGCACAGGGTAAGTTGATTAGGGCAGTACCCTTGGTCCAGTCTGGATATGCTCAGTGTCTACGGGAAACCTTCCACATCAAGGCTTTGTGAAGGATGTGCTAATGCTCTGCCCTCGCTTTAATGCGGCTTGGAAATGGCAGACTTGTTGTGAATAACAATACTGTGTGTCAGACGTTAGCCACCAATGCCGTGACACACCACCGAGCCATTTTAGCTGTTCGTTATTTAATTGATCATGCTCACAGCAAAGTCATACAAACCAAACCAAAATTCCCTTTTTGCCTGCCAGAGTGGACAAATCTACAGGCCAAGCAAGTGTTTTAATATGCAACCCTGAATTTGTTTACCTGCCCAACGGTCAAAGTAGGCCTGTCCACCATTGGCTGGTGGCAGGTGTTAATTTTTAACCCTGATTCTAGCCAATAAAATATGATTTCAGTTCCACCCCTCAGATAAAGTTATGTAGCCAAATTATTAATCAGGTGCAAATGAGCAGGGGTACATTTGGAGTAAAGGTGGAAAGCCATTCATTTTGTATCTCTAAATCAATAGATTGGGTAATAGTAGGCCTATAAGTAAACATACAATTAACATTGACTGATCGTTGTTTAACTTGTGCATGTTTACTGTCTTCTTCTGCAAGTACTTTTAAAAATTGTACACCTGTAACTAGTGAGCATGTAATCCTGTGCAGCAGTACTCACTTCTTAGCCTCCATGTTGTTTTCCCCGTTTCCCTGACAGGTTGTGGGCAAATATAACGCTGCATAACATGACCACCTACGCTGTCACTGCCACATGCGCATTACACATTAGTTTCACGTCCGATTCACTTGTTCCGCTCTAACAGGATAATAGCGGGAGAACACAAAGCAAGTCTTTTTCGTTCATCCCCTTAGTAAACAAAACAATCATTCCCACCACCACTATGGGGGGGGGGGGGGGGTGTCCTGTCTCGTTCACTTCGTCATGAATGATGAGTCGGGTACAGTAGTAGCAAATCAGCCATGACTTGTGGTACTCAATGTGCTGCTCACCACTCATGGAATCACTTTAAGACCCCTGCAGTACTACACCATGGTGCCATTGCGTAAGGCAGGAAATACCGCAACATGCAGAGGGCAGAGCAGGTCCTGAGCCCGGCCTGAAATCATTGCGATAGCCCTAGCGCCATAGGAGCCACAGTAAACAAGCAAGCCTCGCTGCCGCCTGGCAGGACCTCTCACAGCTTCCGGCAGAATCTTGGATCTTCTCAAGGATGCAGTTCCACACATGACTTGGATATTAAACCCACGGTACACACCACAAGTTCAGGCTGGCTCAACGCAGGATCAACACCCCCTTTTCGCAACACTATTAGTGGTGATCGAATGTCCTCCTTTCACGCGGGTAGCCAGGATCTGGCACCTAAACCCAAGGGAGACTCCTGGTTGTGACCGTTTTTGGTGATTGGTGAATTTACCCGAGCTTCCACAATAAGGGCAGCTCCATGGCGACCACTGGGCTATGTTTGCTTCTGGTGGGACGCTTAAGGGGCAAGGCCCAATTTCACGGTCCTATTAGGTGAGGTCCAGAGCAACTTGGTAGCTCCGTTTCTGAGGCAGCTCTGGGGATTGTCGACGGTCAATTTATCCAAGCAAAATGAACACTTGTTTCCTTGATCTACCGGTATATCCCCCACAGGTCTGTTATCACTGACATTATGTGCATTCTACAAATGCTACTGAAGGCTTTTACATTACATTCAGGGGGGGGGGGGCTGGTTACCGGTTACCTGGGAGGGTTGGGGGCTACCGGTTACCTGGGGGGGCGGGGTTACCGGTTACCTGGGAGGGAGGGGGGGAGGGTGGGGGGATTACCGGTTACCTCGAGGGGGGGAGGGGTTACCGGTTACCTGGGAGTGAGGGGGGGGGGTTACCGGTTACCTGTGGGGGGATGGTTACCGGTTACCTGGGGGGGGGGGAGGTTACCAGTTACCTGGGAGGGAGGGGTTTCCGGTTACCGGTTACCTTAGGGGGTTACCGGTTACTTGGGAGGGAGGGGCGGGGTGGTTACCGGTTACCTGGAGGGGGGGGGGGGGTTAACGGTTACCTTGATACGACGCGTAACAGTAACAACAACAACAACACCACCACCACCACCACCACCAAGCCCACAACATGACAGCAGCTGTGGGGGGGGTGTGGCGATGATGAAGACGGTGTTTGCTGTGCTGGCTGTCTCTCTCTCTCTCTCCCGTCCCACCACGACTCACCTCCTGCTCGGCGTCACCCTGCTCCGACGCGCCGATCTCACTGGGCAGCTCCGCCAGGTCCGTGACCCGGATCAGCCCGTCGTGGAGGAAGATGGTCTCCTCCTTCACGGAGAGCCACTGGGACGAATCGACGGGGCCCCCGGAGCCCATGGCCCTCTCCTTCTCCTCCTTCTCCTTCTCCTCCTTCTTCTTCTCCTCCTCCTCCTTCTTCTTCTTCTCCTCCTCCGGCCGATATCAAAGCGAGGGGGTCGAACATAAACATTAAAACATTTAAAAACTGCGAGTAAGTGTGTGGAGGCGGACAGGAACGCCCTGTGGCTCAGCTAGCCGCACATCGGATGGATGAATGAATGACTGGCTGCTAGTGACTGACTGACTGACTGACTGCCTGCCTGCCTGCTTGTCCTGACTGTTCTGAGGGGTTCTTGTAACTCCGCTGGGGGTACACCTCGGCACACGAACCAAGCCGCCGGCGGACCGCGGTGTCAGCTCAGCGCAGGCTTGTTGTCGTCGGCTGTCAGCACCGGGGAGCGACCGGGAGCTGACAGCTAGCAGCTAGCAAGCTAGGAGGCTAGGAGGCTAGGAAGCTACGGGGTGGGCGTGGCGACTTTTTCTCGCGTCATAAGTCCGTTATTAACGCGACACGGGGGTGACGTGACGCGTCCCGGGCGGGAATAATAATAATAATTATAATAATAATAATGATAATGATAATAATAAAATAGTAATAATAGTAATAACAATAGTAATAATAATAATAATAATAGTAATAACAATAGTAACAATAATAATAATAGTAATAACAATAGTAATAATAACAATAATAATAGTAATAACAATAGTAATAATAATAGTAATAATAATAATAACAATAGTAATAATAGTAATAATAATAATAGTAATAATGATAATAATAGTAATAATAGTAATAGTAATAATAATAGTAATAATAATAATAATAATAATAGTAGTAATGATAATAGTAGTAGTAATAATAATAATAGTAATAATAATAATAGTAGTAGTAATGATAATAGTAGTAATAATTATTATTATTATTATCATTATAATAATTATAATGATAATAAGGGTGGATACTATGAATCCATAAAGCTGTGGCTCAGAAGAGAACTCCCCAAGGTGGTGATGGTGCGTTCCGGTTGTACTCGGATGTCGGAAAGTCTGGCTTCCGTGTCAGAGGTTTCGCGGGCAAGTCGGAAGTCGGAAGTGCAACTCGGAAAGTCGGAAGACCCTCCGCGACCTGCCCGAGGAAAACGGGAACGCGGTCCGCTCGGGCGTGACGTCGTTCCCAGCGCCCACTTCCCGACTCGGAGGGCAGAACTTCCGACTTCAGCGTGCAACTGGAACGCACCAAGATTTTTTTCGTTGCCTTGACTGTAAGAATAGATGCTCTGGCGCCACCGTGTGGACTTCCAGTGTATTTTCTTTTAGAAAAACTTGTAACCTGACAGCAAAGATAAAGAGCATCAAACTAAATACATACAATTGATGATTTTAATTTATTGCATAACACACATACAAAAATAAACATAATTTAATACAAAATATATAATCTAGACATATTTTAAGACGTTTAATGAATGGGCATACAAAATGTAGATTGTACATTATATATTAATAATATTAATAATATAAATAAACTATATTGTACCATTGTATAATATTGTGAGCTATTGAAATGTGCAGTCATCCTCTCATGCCAGGTGCAGTATTCCTGAGGCACCGCTTGTAAAAGCGAACAGGAATTACTTCAGTCTTTATGGCGTGGAGAACATTTTTCTCTGCACCTGCGGCCTTTTCCACTTTCTGCTTAAGTCCTTGGAAGACAGCAGGGCCTTGAGAGAAGTACCGCATACACCTAGACGGGAATACAAGAATAAATCACATGTTAGATTACAGACAAACTCCAGATTCACATACAAATCCTATCCGGGCGTTAAAGTTAATTGTACCTTTTTCTGTTTTGACATTTCTTCCGCTTTGGCAGATCAAAGCATCGCCTTGAGACATAATCCACCAGGAGTGAGAGAACCGTCTTGGTCGGCTTCATGCGTTCCATCTTAACAGCCAACCTGGAAAGTATGAAACGTTAATATGCAAGGAGGAGTAGGAGGTAACAAGGAGAGAGAGACAGACTGTGTCTAACGACAAAGAAGAAAGTGTTTTAATTATGTGTTGGGATATTTTTTTGTCTCCCATTATGCAAGTCATGAGACGGAGGGTATTTGTCAGTGCCTCACCGACTCATGCAATCACAATGATAGACGGTCTTTGGCTCCATATTCTTCAGGCCATACTTCTTCTGCAAAGCTGGGATGCTGTATTTACATTCATCCAGAATTTTAAGAAGGGTGCACTGGACAGATTGCCTGTAGGATAAAGAAATTAATGTCAATTGTCTGGCAGATTACCAAAGCAACACATCTCACTATCTACTCACTGTCTTAACTGTACCCTTGAATATAAGATTTAATTCATTCCTGAGGCTTTTACTGAGATAGTGGGTTCCTGCAAGTACTCGGTTATTATTCTATGCTATTGCAGCATCTTGCAGTTTCCTATCTGATTTTGTTATGCAGCATGCTTGACTGGATTTTACAACACCTGTTAACGAAGCCTCTGAGTTCTCCAGTGTTTTAATAGCCTTTAATAGTCTTGGGGATTTCCCAGCATCCCAGACGGTGTCTGCGATTCCCGTCGGGTTTCCAGACATTTGGATTTCTGGAATTGTAACAGAGAGTCCCGGTGTGGTCTCTTGTGGTGGTGTTGGTGGTGACGGGGTTGTTGATACTTCTGCTGCTCCGCTGCTATCGGGCCTCTGTTTTGCCACTGTTGTCGGTTGCCCTGGTGATTCATTTGTCAAGGGTATCGTAGGAGCTGCGGTGTGAGGCTTTGCCGGCTTTTTCAGACAAGGTTTACGCCACGGAAGATCACCACGGCCTCTGATGACCGACGTCCGTTCAGTCAAACAGCGGAGACGTTTCCTTTGTCTGTTCTTCTGGCGTCTGGTGGCCACCGTGGTCAGTGTAGCGTCAGCTACCGGCGGATGATTAAATACTTTAGTCTGTGATACAGCCGGGGTTGTGCTTTGCCATGATGAAGATGTGGTCGTCCAGGTGACTGCAGTGGAGGTAGACAAGCTTGTGGCTGCCACCCTCAACCCGGTAGCATTCTTCTTCTTCTTACTGCCTGAGACAACCGTAACCACGGTGACCGTTTGTGTCTTCAGTGAGGAGGGTGCAGGAGTGGAGTGTGTCCCCGACGACATTGTCTGCTGCTCTGGGACAGATGATGATGGTGTCGATGGAGCCTGTTGTGTCCTGCGTCCGCGGCAGGCCTTCCCCTTCCTGGGCAGGAAGGTGTCTCCTCTGGGCGGCCCGCTGGGCCGACAGCTCGGTGGCGTGGGGTCAGATGCGTCCTTGTGCTTGGGCTTCCTCTTTGAGCCTTTGGTCCGGGGACAGTGTCCCTCGGTGCAGGTGGAGACAGCGGCAGTGGGTTTGCGTGTAACGCTGGATGTGTTGAAACTCGAAGGCCTTTGAAAGACAGCATATGGAGCCTCCGTGGAAACCTTGCACCTATGAGATTCAACACACATGTCTGCTTATTATTGGCCTCAAATAAGGGATAATAAGGTTGCCAAACCCATCTTCACGGCGAGATTCAGGATTCAATCAAATGCAAGATTAAAAAAGCATGGATTAATAATATGGTGTTTGATTAATGTATGATTAAGGGTTTTGTAAATAAAATACAAATCATTCAAGAAAGAGAAAGATTGAGTGAAACCTTACAGACTAAAAGGCACGTTCAGCATTCCTGTGTGCGCTGGCACTAACAGGCATGTCATTACAAGACAGATTTCTATCTTCAAACGCAGTACAGCAAACTAAATCAGGAGCAACTTTTATCGGCCAAGGAATTTGACTTGACTTGCAATGCACTCCCAGTGTACCAATGAAATTGATTTGATTCCATTCAATGTATTTAAATGTTTTTTTTATTATGTTTCTGCAGAAAGTGCAGAAAATGTCATCGCATAACATGACAATCACACAAAACATTCCACGTATATAATAAGTCACATAAACACATAAAAGCCATATGAAAATGAATACATTCTCTTCAGTTGTGTGGACATACAGTCTCTGGCCCTTACCTTCCCCACCAGGACATCTGAGTGCACCGTCTCCGCTGGACGAGCTGGAAGCAGGGAACCTTGAAGACGTTGAAGAAACTGTAGCCCACCATGCTGGAGATGGTGTCGTTCACCCCAAGGAGGCACTCTCTGAACCTGGCGGCAAACAAGGACTGAGGATGGTAAATGGATTGCATTTATACATCGCTTTTATCCAAAGCGTTTTACAGTATTGCCTCACATTCACCCGTTCATACACCGACGGCGGTGTCAACCATGCAAGGTAACCACGTCAGGAGCAGTTAGGGTTAGGTGGTGTCTTGCTCAGGGACACCTTGATACTTAAGCTAGGCGGAGCCCAGGGATCAAACCAGCAACCTTCCTGTTGCCAGAGAACCGTCTTACCTCCTGAGCTACTGCATGTGTGATGTGGTTATGCAAAGCAACCTGCGCTGGGGTTTCTTCAGGATGCCTCGAGGTTAGGTTGAGGACATAACTTTCGGCTGGGAGCGGCACCCTCCAATAATACACTTCCCTGCTTTGTTGTTACAAGCAGCCACAGAGATACCAGACAAAATCTATTGGTGGATGTTTTGTTTAATATACTGTATATGTCTTGTGTCAAGAAGGTATAGTATAGTACTGCTATTGTGCTACATAGAGCCCCTGTCAGCCCTGTTAGTTACCCACAAATGCACTTTCGGAATGTGGACTGAAGTTGTAATATTCTGTGCGTGTCAATCAAGAGGATAAGTGCATTCTCTGAATATCTATTGGCTTAAGTCGCTCTTGAAATATACTTTATATTTTCCAACTCATAGCAAACCACAGAATGACTCCTGGCGTGTTTCCTCTTGACATCAGAAGAACGAGACGGCTACAACTAGCACTTCACTTTGAAAGGACTTGGAGGACGTTCAACATTTATGCCGGAAAAAAAGATATAAAGGAGGTTATCTGTATTGGTTCAGAATCAGGATAGTTACTAATCCACATTTAATCCACATCAATCAATCTCTCTATTTGATCGACTGCCAGTCTGTCGTTGATGTGTGGGCGTCCTGGGATAAAGCAGCACAATTATGCCATTGGAAAGCCTCTCTGTCACTCCACCTTTCAACAAACGTACTGTCACCTCACGCTTCTAGCTGGTGCCACCCAGGCAAAGAATGCATGGCCAACTGTAATACGACTGTAAGAATAAAGAATACATTCACAAAAGGATGCACAGCACACGATCCCAACAGCAGAGGTTAGGTGATAGAAGCAAGCAAGACACACACCTCCAGACAGGTGCAAACAAACACAAGTCAATCACTTTATAACAACGATGAGGTGACGAACCAGCAAGCTCTGGTGAAGTTGTCCAATGGGAGAGGAGACAGAGACAGGCTGGGCTCACAAGGTTAACTGAGAGCGATGCTGTAATCACTGGACACTTTCCAACGCTTACTAACTCTTACCAACTGCCTTTTTCATGTTTGGATCGAAGACATCGTAACAACGAATCTACTGTAATAATCACCGTTCTTAATGAAGTGAATGTTCCTTCTCGAGATTTCTTCCTTGTTAATTAAGGGAGTCGTTTAGGGGGGCTAGGGCTAGGGGGGTGTCATACCGCAAATCACCCATAATAATCTGGCCTGTAAAGCCCTTTGAGACTGTTTTGTGATTAAGGGCTATACAAATAAATTTGAAATGAATTGAATTGAATTGAAGTGTGTGAATGAGGAACATTGTGTTAATTTGCTTCCCAGGATTATGCAAATGAACAAACCAGATTTAACAACAAGTTGAAGGGAAGACCAACTGACCTGTGGTCACAGTCACAGTGAGAGACGCTGAACAGGTTGGTGTTGAGCGTCCCGTACGTCACCGTGAAGGACGAGATGATGTGCTCACAGTGGTCGTGTTCACGGCAGCACCTGTCTGCGCTCTCAAACATCCCTGGACACAAACACAACCCATCAATCATCTGAATTCATAAGTTACTGTGGGATCTAAACGTGTTAGATCTGTAAAGGCCTATTCATATAAGATGATACGCTGTGTCCAATTCTTATTTTCACTTGCACATTGCATATTAGTTATTTTGACTGCGCATAGTTCATCAAATAGGTCTGCAGCTATTTTAATAATAATTAAATAATATTCCTATAGTAATATCATTATATAATACAAAATAATAATAATTAAAGCAGGTGCATTGCAATCGAATACGTGCTACAGGCCCAATTATATGTTTTAAACATGCAAACCCATCACTGAATGTTAATTGATCTCCTGAATGAATGATCTCCAATCAATCCCTATAATGATGTAGCCTACCTAACTGGTTGTAGTCCATGGCTCTGCTCCCAGTCCCGCACCACAGAGTCCCTGGGAAGAACCAGGAGCGTCTCCTCCTGGACTTCACCTCCACCGGAGGGTTGGTCCGGGAGGTCGGATCATGATCCCCTCCTCCTCCTCCACCTCCACCACCACCTCCTCCACCTCCTCCACCTCCAGCAGCATCATCTTTGTGTGTCGAGGGGTTGCCAGACAGCAGCTCTCTGCAGGGGTTCCGGTGACCCGGAGACAGCAAGGTGCTGATGTTGAAACCACGCACCGTTGCGTCCATTTGCAGCAGCGCGTCTGGTTTCTTCTTCTCCTTCTTGCAGAGAGAGAGGTACTCTCCGGTGATGGACGGGTCGGAGGTCACCGAGCACCTGACCAGTCTGTGGTCGTCCTGGGTCCACACGGCCAGGTATAACACCAGGTGGTCCAGCGGTGTCCGCCGGTGCAGAAAGGTCAGTCCCCTGTGACCCGGAGAGCTCAGTAGGACGGGACACAAGCGGCCAGGGGTCATGGCCTCCCGCTGCGCGTCACTCACCCAAGAAAGCAACGAGGAGACGAGGAGGACAGGCAGGAGAAGCTCGTCTTTCATCTCAAAGATCACCAAAGATCACCAAAGATCACCAAAGATCACCAAAGATCACCAGGTCACAAGGTCACCAGGTGATGCATCATGTTGTTGAGTGGCGGTTGAGTGATCACCTGGCTGTTAAACCCAACTATAGTGGGGCCGACCGGTAAGCCGACGCAACTTGTCGAGTCTTGCAGTGAATGCACATGTGCAGCTGGGGGTGGTGTGATGTTCAGCAGGGTGCAGGAGAAGGATGGTCGCTCCAGGGCGGAGTCATCCAGGAGTCATTAGTTGACGGAGGAGGAACCGAACGGAGCTCCTGTAACGCGACACCTCCGTTTGGTTTGGTTTGGTTTTGGGAGCGTTCCACCCACACACACACACACACACACGCACACACACACACACACACACACACACACACACACACACACACACACACACACACACACACACACACACTATCTCTACAATTAACTGCTGTTATAATTAACTGTGCAAAAAATTAACTGGTATTAAACCTTATTGTTATTGTATTGTATCTTTTATGATCATTAAAACATGTTTAATTAGGCATACATACCGTACATACATTTTTAAATAATAGGCTTAATGATGTGTGCTGCATTTTTACAACCGCTGAAGGATGATGTCATTGTACAGTATTCATATACTTTCCAAAGTCGTTTTATTTGCTCAATTGTTTTATTTTCATTGTGTTGTTATTATTATCATAGATTATACTCGACAGTGCCTCTAGTCTATAGTACCGGTTCTTCCTTCGTATAAACTACAAGCATAAGCATATCACAGAATAGAATATTTGCATTCCCCCCCTGCCCACCTCCCACCTCCCACCCACATCCACACCCAACTATTTTTATTGATCCGTGTAAACTCTGCAAAATCTCCACATGCATTACAGACAAGTGTTTTGTGTGTAAACATACATACATCATTATCAGTGCATGCACTATTTGACCTATTTACAAAGAAGAGTGACAACACGTACGGGTCAAATTAGCGAGCATTCCCAATGATTTGGCCGAACCAATCGACACAAAATAGTAAGACAGAAGAAAAGAGAGAGAGAGAGAGAGAGAGAGAGAGAGACAGAGAGAGAGAGAGAGAGAGAGAATGATCCATGATGGTGGACCCCGTTGTGTCGGCGGTGTCCAGTGTAAACTATCTCAGCATGACTTCATCATCACAGTTCACTGTACAACTCTACGTGGTGTTGTGAGGCCTTAAAGGTGACAGTAGGAGAAGCCCTCATGGTGGTGGACCGGGAGGGGGGCGGCGGGGGGGGGGGGGGGGGGGGGGAGATCTGAGATTACGGGACGACATGTTTGATGCAGAAAAAAGGAACAGAGCCGTTGTTCCTTCCTTGTGTTTACCGTCTCTTCTCTCACCGCTGTGCTCTCTCACGTGTGTGTGTGTGTGTGTGTGTGTGTGTGTAGGCGATTCTTCAGAAGGCTCTCTTGCCAATGATACCGATAGCATCCTGATAGTCATGCAGCAAAAATGTGCATTTACAATATATATGCCTTGACACTAGTATCGTGGGCTTCTGTGTGTATAAAATAGTCATAGAGGAATGTTATGGGGGAGGTAAAAGAGTAAACGTTGAATTACAATAGAATCATTTGACTTAAATCAATATGTACTGTATATATCTTGAACCACAAGACATTTCATGCATAGGTTTTTTTTTTCTCATAATCTTTTTTTTTCTTTAAAGGTTAGTTTAGTTTTTTTTCTTCTTCTTCTTCTTACGTCGGCGTAACCGCCCGGCCGTGTATAAATTGAGGTCATTCCATTGAGTCGGGTGTGCTTTCCTTGGGTCTCTATGATTTTTTGGTGTAATCAGACACCCACTAAAGCCGTGATTGGTTGAGGTGTGAGCGAATGGAAAGGTCGGGGGTCGGGGGTCGGGGGCGGGGGGGGACCTTTCCACTGGAGCCGGGGTGTGTTATTACGTTACTAGGGGTTAAAGCGGGGGGTCATTGTTCGTTTCTGCAGGCACCACACGCTGAAAGTGCATGCAAGTCAAACTTCTGACGCGCCGACGTTCTGACGTTCCGCGTCGAGCCCTCGGAGCCCTGGGCCCGCCGGGCACGCGTGTGTGTGCGTGTGTGTGCGTGTGTGTGTGTGCATTCAGTATAAAAGCGTGTGGTACAAAAACACACTGAGCTCTAGAGAATTACATCTAGCAGTGGAGACAGCGCTTCGTTTTAAACAACCAAAATATAAATGATACAAAATAATACTTATTAATAAATCTTGTTCTTCACGAATCACGCTCAAAAACCCAACACATCAGACACATACTGTCGGTCTCTATACTTATCTCAATCTGTGCTATTCGTGTAAAGTCTCAAATGAAGAGGAACATAACACTATTGTTTCATAAACACCAAGCCACTGTCTCTATTGAGTTTATAAATGAGATGTAAACCGTTTCTAAGCTTCTCCTGAACCACCCTCTCCTTTATCTCCTAACCTGAGCTACGTATTTATATGTAAACATTTCTCCTTAAGGACACATCTCCACGGCACCGGGAGCAGTTGGAGTATCCCCCGCGCCGCCGCTGTCCTCTGACGCCGGCGGGGTTCGCATGCTCGTCGTACGCGCGGGTTACGTTTCAATGCGGCGCCGGAAATTAAAGTTATGACACCCAGCGCACACGGTGACATGTACACACAATGACGGCTGTGACGTTGAACGCCATCACATATTACATTAATTGTTTCATGCCGCTGCATTTAAATGAAAAAAAAATGCTATTTTCTTGAGCCTAGGATGTGACTACTCCTGTATACGAGATAACACCGCGGACAGGCATGAGACTTTTGTGCAGCTATATGCTAAAGTGACACACTGTCAACTCTATACTTATTCGATTGCAATAATGATCGGAGATAAAGATGGGAAATTACTTCCTAAACGTGTGGGGAGGGGGGAGTGCTGAGCACATAAAGAACGAAGGAATGAAAGGAAGGCTGAACGACATGACAGATTCAAAAGTGTCTCGAGAGGAAACGGGAGATGGTTCCATGACTCATGCAAAGCTGACGCTGTGTGTGTGTGTGTGTGTGTGTGTGTGTGTGTGTGTGCGCACGTGTGGCGTACACGTGGCTAATCGCTGGAGATCTGGTTCTCGTTATACAAGGTGTGCCAACGCTCAATCCTCTTGTCCTTGTTCTTCAGGCACTCGTACCAGTGCTTCAGACGCTCCCCCTTGGCGGTGATGCCCAGCTGGCATCCACCTGTCACACACACACACACACACAGACCAATCAGAGAAGGTCCAATTAGAGGCAGACCAATCAGGGACCAGCATCGTAACAGGTGGTTAGTAAATTGTATTTTTTCGGTAGGAATGAACAACTTACCAATGTAGTCATTGGATTTGCCAATGTCGTAGTCCCACACGGAGATGTCTAACGTCTTCTTGGCCAGCTCACTGTGTTTGATCTCATAGCCGAATTCCTGATGTTCAATCGAGCACAACGTTAATGAACAGTTGGTTCACAGACAGGTTTCTATTATAAATGGAATTCTATATATTTGTTAAATGCGTACTGACCTCGTTGTATTCTGGGTTTAGTGTCTTCTTCTTGATCTGAGTTTTGCACTTAGCCTTCTTCCCCATGTCAGGTTTCAGACATCTAGAAACAATAAGAAGCGTCTTAGAACTTGCATCAACGCTAGGCTAAGAGTGGAACATGGCCTCGCCATGAACCAAGATCGATCGTAAATCTCTCTCAGCCACTTGAAGACACAGAATAATAAATTCCTTGTCGTTACTGACCCCTGTGGCCGGGAAGTGAAATGCGAGCTCCGTGGGTTGAGACATTAATAACCATAAACTAACGTTAGTTCTAATCAGGAATAAAACTTGGAATAAAACGGATGGCCTGAGTGCGCTATAGATGACCCCCTCTCCACCGAGAACTCATTTAATCAACGCCGAGACGTGAGGGTCCTACATTTTGACGAAGGGGTCGGAGTATCCGTTGGCGTCCATGGCGGCCAGGTGGACGCAGCGCACCACGCCCACCAGCAGGCGCCCCTGCTGGGTGCTGTACATCAGAGACATGAGGATCCTGCCGCGTTCCTCCACCTCCCCGCCGTCCTTCCCCGGCTGTCAGAGACACAAGCAGAGAGGACACGGGTGGAGGGGGCGGGGAGAGGCGGGTGATCGAGAGAGAGAGGAGAGGGAGAGAGAGAGAGAGAGAGGCCGTCACCCCCCCCCCCCCGACGTCCACAAACACATCAAGCGGTTTTAATAAGAAGAAGACGAAGGAGCCGACCTTAATGGCTCCCTGCGTCCCGGCAAGGATGTGATCGACCATCAATGTGATTTCTTTATCTTCTCCCAGGGACTGAAGCCCATGGACTCCAACGGACTGGCGGATCCCTACATCAAGCTGCATCTGCTGCCCGGGGCGAGTAAGGTGCGGAAGCGCAAGTACTTATGTGTTGTTGTTGTTGTTGTTGTTGTTGTTGTTGTTGTTGTTGTCGTTGTGCGTCCTACATATTGTTCGCAACACCAGGCAAGCGGGAGGAGTGAAGAGGTGCAGGCACCGGTGATCGATCGGGTCCGTTAATCTTCCAGTAGGCTTAAGCCTGACACCCAGTGGTGCCAATCCAGCACTGCAGTGCCTGCTGGGAATTGTCCCTTTCAAAGGATACTACTTGTCTGGAGACTGGAGAGTGTGTGTGTGTGTGCGGTTGGTCGCTGGGTTGGTTAAGCAGGCGTCACCTGGCCCGACGTCGGAGTAGAGGGGCTGGGCGAGGCTGCACACCTGATGGTGATGCATTGCCTGATCAAGAGCGACAACACTAGCGTGCTAGCACTCTCCTAGAGTGTGTGTGTGTGTGTGTGTGTGTGTGTGTGTGTGTGTGTGTGTGTGTGTGTGCTCATTCCAAAGTGCTTCATTCATTAGTGTATAGTTCATACTCGCAGGCCATAAAACAGGTCAACACTTATCCCACAATGACGCCATCTATCTAATCTCGATTG
>PIJE02000985.1:53651-79194 GCA_002895965.2 Coryphaenoides rupestris | reverse complement strand
ACACACACACACACACACACACACACACACACTCTAGGAGAGTGCTAGCACGCTAGTGTTGTCGCTCTTGATCAGGCAATGCATCACCATCAGGTGTGCAGCCTCGCCCAGCCCCTCTACTCCGACGTCGGGCCAGGTGACGCCTGCTTAACCAACCCAGCGACCAACCGCACACACACACACACTCTCCAGTCTCCAGACAAGTAGTATCCTTTGAAAGGGACAATTCCCAGCAGGCACTGCAGTGCTGGATTGGCACCACTGGGTGTCAGGCTTAAGCCTACTGGAAGATTAACGGACCCGATCGATCACCGGTGCCTGCACCTCTTCACTCCTCCCGCTTGCCTGGTGTTGCGAACAATATGTAGGACGCACAACGACAACAACAACAACAACAACAACAACAACAACAACAACAACACATAAGTACTTGCGCTTCCGCACCTTACTCGCCCCGGGCAGCAGATGCAGCTTGATGTAGGGATCCGCCAGTCCGTTGGAGTCCATGGGCTTCAGTCCCTGGGAGAAGATAAAGAAATCACATTGATGGTCGATCACATCCTTGCCGGGACGCAGGGAGCCATTAAGGTCGGCTCCTTCGTCTTCTTCTTATTAAAACCGCTTGATGTGTTTGTGGCGTCGGGGGGGTGGGGGGGGGGGGGGGACGGGGGGGGGGGGGGGGGGGGGGGGGGGGTGACGGCACCTTGGCTTTGAGGATGCTGCAGTGAAGGCTGTTGCTCTCCTGCTCGTACAGCAGGCTGAACTCCAGCGAGCCCAGCGTGGCTGAAAGAGGCCAAAAACATTCATTAGCGTCGCCCCGTCCAGAGCGGCTCACAGGGCGCCGCCGTTAATTAAGAGGACAAATCAGAGGGGAATACACGCATATTGCTTTTACGACGCGATGCTCCTGCTTGTTAGCCTCGGCGGCGGCGGGACTCATCACGCGACGACAGAGCGGAGAACGCGCACCAAAGCCCTGGACTCTGACAGACGTGAACACTGCGTTATAATTGATCGTGACGCGCGACTGTGTGATCAATCTCGGTGAGCTGGATCACCAGAACAGATACAGAAGAACCCGCCTCTCGGTATGATTAAAACATGGATAAATTACACTGAAAATATGGTTATAAATAACGTAAAAAGTGCTCTGTGAAGGAGTAACCATAGTAACGGTGGGTGTCAGGGGGATAAAGTAACCTCTTGTAATTGGTTTACCTCGCCTTAGATGATGGTGAGAGTCCCAGTGATGAATGGAACGCTCTCAAGAAGCTAATGCGAAACTACCAAGGCCGTCAAGGATCAGAGATCAGAGACTATAGTGATTACTCCCATAATCCTGTGGGGTTCTGTGAAATCACTCAGTTGAAATCTCTTGTGCTGCACAGAACTAAAATGAACATTCCAATTCAACCCATGTGAACAGATATTAAAACTATTCAACCGAATGATTACAAAAAATGCTTGTATCAGTAAGGCTTTATAAGTATTGCCGTCGCATGAGGAAAGAGGGATACGGGATATTTGAATTGTTCTGAATTGAAGTGTCATAAGTAAATGGCACTTTAATTCTCAATTAAATATTGCATAACAATCGAAACAATTATAAAGCGTTAATGTTGCCTTATGTGGCCTCGGAGTTTGAAGAGACGTCACACAGGTGAATTTGTTTTGAAGAAATTCGATTGCAAAAAGGATTGCTTACAATCAACTGAGTCTGATCCACATGTATTATTCACAATTCTTAACAATAACTAATAAGTAATTATCCTGTGTGATACAACTGAAAGTGACATCGAGCCAAATACAGTCGACAGTATTTGCCGCATTTCAGCATCACCGGCCCCATTGCAGCAAAGCACCGAGTCCAACGTCTGATCATCAGTCAATCCGTCGTCCTCCCAAAACGGGGGGGGGGGGGGGGGGGGGGGGGGGGTGCGGAACTGCAAGTACTTGGCAGCCGGACCTGAAGCAGTTATATTACTTGGCTACGCGATCCCAACCCTGTGGCTTTATGGGCTCATTTCTGCTGCGTAAAGATACAACAACAAGCGGTCCGGGGCCGAGCCCGCAACTCGTTGGGGGCGCTGACAAGTCAACTCTTTCCGGACGTAGACTCCTCGGACTACTTGGTGCAAGTACTTATGTGTTGTTGTTGTTGTTGTGTTGTTGTTGTTGTCGTTGTTGTGCGTCCTACATATTGTTCGCAACACCAGGCAAGCGGGAGGAGTGAAGAGGTGCAGGCACCGGTGATCGATCGGGTCCGTTAATCTTCCAGTAGGCTTAAGCCTGACACCCAGTGGTGCCAATCTAGCACTGCAGTGCCTGCTGGGAATTGTCCCTTTCAAAGGATACTACTTGTCTGGAGACTGGAGAGTGTGTGTGTGTGTGCGGTTGGTCGCTGGGTTGGTTAAGCAGGCCTCACCTGGCCCGACGTCGGAGTAGAGGGGCTGGGCGAGGCTGCACACCTGATGGTGATGCATTGCCTGATCAAGAGCGACAACACTAGCGTGCTAGCACTCTCCTAGAGTGTGTGTGTGTGTGTGTGTGTGTGTGTGTGTGTGTGTGTGTGTGTGCGTGTGTGTGTGTGTGTATGTGTGGGGTCTAGCCATTCCAAAGTGCTTCATTCATTAGTGTATAGTTCATACTCGCAGGCCATAAAACAGGTCAACACTTATCCCACAATGACGCCATCTATCTAATCTCGTCTCTCCTCCTCCCCCCTCCTCCCCCCTCCTCCCCGTCCCCTCCAACGCCCCTCCAACCCCCCCCCCCCCCCCAAACAGTCCACCAAGCTGCGCACCAAGACGCTGCGCAACACACGCAACCCCGCGTGGAACGAGACGCTCACATACCACGGGCTGACAGACGAGGACATGCAGCGCAAGACCCTCAGGTGACCACACCCCCAGTCCCGCCCCCCCAACCCCGCCCCACCCCCTCTAGCTCCTCCCACCCACCCGGCCCCCAGCCCCGCAGGGCAGGCAGCCAGTCATGTACAGCAACTTCTACGCTCACCTCAGCTCAGTTGTTGTGGGCTCATGTTTTGCATTTCTCCTAACTCACCGCATAACAATGTTATCCTAGGAAACCGGTTTTACGCACGGCACAGCGTGCCAACAGAAAGAAAACACACACAAGGCAAACTACTGCCACCGCCGCCACCGCCGCGAGCATGGAAGAAAAAAAAAGCCGCCGTTGATTCATCCGTGTCTCGCTCGCTTCCTTTGAACCTCCACAGGCTCTCCGTCTGCGACGAGGACAAGTTTGGGCACAACGAGTTCATCGGAGAGACCAGGGTGGCCCTGAAGAAGCTGAAGGCCAACCAGAAGAAGAACTTCAACGTGTGTCTGGAGAGAGTCGTTCCCGTACGTCGACACCCGGCGTAGCATCCCCCCCCCCGCACATCGGCCGTCGCCAGCTTTTCGTCGTCTTTTTCCGTCTTCTCCTCGGCTCCCGTTGACCTGCTCTTGTGATCTTGTCGTCCCCCCACAACACGCAGGTGAAGCGAGCGGGCATGGCGGGGGGCTCCAGGGGCATCTCCCTCTACGAGGACGAGGCAGGGCTCCACCACACGTGTCCAAGCAGCATGACAGACTCCTGTGATAAGCTCACAGCTCACAGTCTAATCACACACACGTCAGCTATCCTGCCGCCACCACCGCCTCACTATGTCTCTACCTCCCTCCATCCCTCCCTCTATCACCCCCCTCTCTCCCTCCTTTCTCTCTCTCCTTCCTCCCTCCCTCCCTTTATTCCCCATCTATTCCCCCCCTCTCTATCTTTCACTCCCCCCCTCTTTCTCTCTCTCTCTCCTTCTTCTCTCCCTCCCTCTATTCCTCATCTCTTCCTCCCTCTCTTAATCTCTCTCTCTCCCTCTATCACCCCCTCTCTCCCTCCTTTTTCTCTCTCCTTCTTCCCTCCTTCCCTCCCTTTATTCCCCATCTATCCCCCCTCTCTCTCTCTCTCTCTCTCTCTCTCCCTCTTCATCTCTCCTCTCTCTCTCCCCCTCTCCCTCCTTCCTCTCTCACCTCCCTCCCTCTCTCTCCCTCTCTCCTCCCTCTCTCTCTCTCACTCCCCTCCCCTCTCTCCTCTCCTCTCTCTCTCTCTCTCTCTCTCCTCTTCCCCCCCTCTCTCCTCCCTTTCTCTTCTCTCCTCTCCTCTCTCCCTCCCTTTCTTCCCTATCTTTTACTCTCCTCTCTATCCTTCACTCCCCTCTCTCTCTCTCTCACCTCTCTACCTTGGCTTTGAGGATGCTGCAGTGAAGGCTGTTGCTCTCCTGCTCGTACAGCAGGCTGAACTCCAGCGAGCCCAGCGTGGCTGAAAGAGGCCAAAAACATTCATTAGCGTCGCCCCGTCCAGACGGGCTCACAGGGCGCTGCCGTTAATTAAGAGGACAAATCAGAGGGGAATACACGCATATTGCTTTTACGACGCGATGCTCCTGCTTGTTAGCCTCGGCGGCGGCGGGACTCATCACGCGACGACAGAGCGGCGAACGCGCACCAAAGCCCTGGACTCTGACAGACGTGAACGCTGCGTTATAATTGATCGTGACGCGCGACTGTGTGATCAATCTCGGTGAGCTGGATCACCAGAACAGATACAGAAGAGCCCGCCTCTCGGTATGATTAAAACATGGATAAATTACACTGAAAATATGGTTATAAATAACGTAAAAAGTGCTCTATGAAGGAGTAACCATAGTAACGGTGGGTGTCGGGGGGATAAAGTAACCTCTTGTAATTGGTTTACCTCGCCTTAGATGATGGTGAGAGTCCCGGTGATGAATGGAACGCTCTCAAGAAGCTAATGCGAAACTACCAAGGCCGTCAAGGATCAGAGATCAGAGACTATAGTGATTACTCCCATAATCCTGTGGGGTTCTTTGAAATCACTCAGTTGAAATCTCTTGTGCTGCACAGAACTAAAGTGAACATTCCAATTCAACCCATGTGAACAGATATTAAAACTATTCAACCGAATGATTACAAAAAATGCTTGTATCAGTAAGGCTTTATAAGTATTGCCATCGCATGAGGAAAGAGGGATACGGGATATTTTAATTGTTCTGAAGTGTCATAAGTAAATGGCACTTTAATTCTCAATTAAATATTGCATAACAATCGAAACAATTATAAAGCGTTAATGTTGCCTTATGTGGCCTCAGAGTTTGGCTTAGAGTTAAGGAAGAGACGAAACACGTCACACAGGTGAATTTGTTTTTAAGAAATTCGATTGCAAAAAGGATTGCTTACAATCAACAGTCTGACACATCATGTATTATTCACAATTCTTAACAATAACTAATAACTAATAGTAATTATCCTGTGTGATACAACTGAAAGTGACATCGAGCCAAATACAGTCGACAGTATTTGCCGCATTTCAGCATCACCGGCCCCATTGCAGCAAAGCACCGAGTCCAACGTCTGATCATCAGTCAATCCGTCGTCCTCCCAAAACGGGGGGGGGGGGGGGTGGGGGGGGGTGCGGAACTGCAAGTACTTGGCAGCCGGACCTGAAGCAGTTATATTACTTGGCTGCACGATCCCAACCCTGTGGCTTTATGGGCTCATTTCTGCTGCGTAAAGATACAACAACAAGCGGTCCGGGGCCGAGCCCGCAACTCGTTGGGGGCGCTGACAAGTCAACTCTTTCCGGACGTAGACTCCTCGGACTACTTGGTGCCAGAGTACTGCTGTGCTGTGCTGTCTATATAACCCCCCCCCCCCCCCCCCCCCCCCCCTCCACCCCACCCCACTACTGCCACGCCGCCAATCAGCGTCCGTGGCTGTGATTGGACGGTAATTGCATTTCATTTCCTGGCTGGGCCTATCGATCCTAAAAGGCTCCCCACCGCAATTGGCGAAATGCAACGATGAGCATTTACTTGCGGACCCTTCAGAGGGCGCCGTGCCGTGCCGTGCCGTGCGGTGTGTGAAGCGGATGCGAGCGGATTATCAGCAACAGCAAATCTACACCTTTTGAGGGATGCCGAGCCCTATATAGCGGAGGTTTTCAGTCGTGCCACGGTTGTGCATTTGGTCTAGTGTTGTATTTCTATCACGTCTATTGTGTTCCTTGTCCGGTGCTTCTAGTTCTATGTTTTGCCGTCGTGCGTCCCGTCCGCTCCCAGCTGTGTCTCATCTGTATCATCATCACCCCTCATGTCTCTATATACTATAAGTCCTGGTCGGTCGGTTCATTGTGTCCTGTTATGTATTCTGTTATGTGTTCAGTGTCACTTGTAGTTTGAAGTGCTTTGTCTTCGTTTATCTGTTACCTGCACCAGTTCCTTTATTAAATACCTAGTTCCTGGCTTTAACGACCAACCAACACGTGCCTTTCGTCGCATTTCATCCCCCCACAGCTGGAGAAGAGACGTCCGTCCACACATCCACAGCGCTAAACCCACTGAAACCGGCCACCGCCAACAAGACGGCCTCCGAAACTCCCATCAGTGTCACAACAACTCCTCAATCAGAGCGGCACCTGTCAGGCTGTCTTCATCGGCTCCTCGTCAAACCCACAGCGGGGGGGGGGGGGGGCTTGGGGCTGCAACTATTACCCGGGGGAGGCCGGGGGGGGGGGGGGGGGGGGGGATGATCTATATCCCATCAGTCCCGGTACATTATCAGCGGATTTGTCCCGCCTCAACCCGATTCCCCGGCATCTCTGTTGGCAAATTAACGCGGTGGACCCCCGGGGACTGAGCCGGGCCGCTCACAGCTCCAGGCGGAGGAGATGATTGGAACGGCACCGTTTCTTATCACCCCTTGAGACGTATATAGACGCATAGACGTATATAGACCACACCCCCCCCCCCAACCCCTCGACGCCTTGCACAATAACATGCTTTCACTATTGAACTCATATTCCATGCGCCTGCCTGCTCTGCTATGCTCTGCTCAGAGGGTATTTATTGATTATTCTCACGGATGTGTGAGAACGCACCAATCATCTATCTTCCACGGGCAGGCACGGCGAGTCAGATGGATTTAGCCAGAACGATATCTACTGTTTACAACAACTATTAGACGTTTTGTACTCCTGAAATATTACCCTTGCTGACGGGCTCAAAAAAAAAGAAGAGAAAAGAAATAGAAATCTTTTTTTTTATATTCTTTTGGCAGCGTATGACTCAGTCTGTCTTAATGGGAAAACGATTGGTGCCAAGTAAGGGGGACTATGCCTAATATGTCACAGCCAATACGTTTGTGTCAAATCAGAAACACACCCACGGCTCCATTCATTCCTCCTGGACGTCAAAATGTGCTTGCGGTAGAAGTACCCACCGAATACATGGCTCTCTCGCCCAGCCATCCTGTACTGTACTTTACGTCTACATTTATAACATTTATAACATTTATATTACTCAATTTCTTCTGGATGCATATGCCATATTCCCTATACTATATTTAATTACTCTGATACATATGCTTCTGATTCTTTTATCTTATTAGAAGCCGGTTTCCGACGCATTTCAGAAGAAGCATACAGAGAGGCTTTAAGTCTCTTCCTCCACCTCATACAGACAGACTGTCATGGCTGCCGCTTGGGGTCATGTAGGAAGAAGGGAAAGCGACGACCGTTCCAGACTCACTGGCTTCGTCCGAGTCGTAGTCGTTGGCGTCGTCGTCGTCCTCGGCAGCAGGGGGCGGCGGCTGTCGGGCGGCGGGCGGCTGCTGCCTCCTCTCCTCCCGCACCGCAGGGGGCGCCCGCTGCTCCAGAGAGAAGGAGGAGTAGGCCCCTCCCCCTGCGTCTCCGGCCATTTCATGGGAACCTGCAGCCAACAACGGACGCGATGGAGACTCCTCTTCAGATTGACTAGATGTACTCTTTTGTAAGGTCGCTTTGGATAAAAGCATCTGCCAAATGCCCTAAATGTAAATGTTAATGTAAATGTAAATGTACGCTGACACATGGCATCATCCCCCTCCAGGCTGCCAGCCCTCACCTGGCTGGGCCGCGGCAGCAGCTGGCTGCGGTCTGGAGCTCTGGACGGTCACGGCCTTCTTCATCACCACGGGGCTGTCATGTCCCGGCGCGCCGGCGCCCCCGGTGGCCATGCGCACCTCCGACGGCTTGGGAGCCACAGGAGGGTATCCGCCACCGCCGCCACCGGGACGGCTCTGTCGCTCCGGGCCTGCGGGGATGGGTGTTACACACATTAGACGCCATACACACATACATACATACACACGTATGCATGAGCACACACACACACACACACACAGACACACACACATACACATATGTGCACACACACAGACACACACACACATACACACATGTGCACACACACATACTGAGGAGGACACACACACATGCACACACACACACGCACACACACACACACACACATGTGCATGCACGCACACATGCACACGGACACAGACACATACACGCTACACATACGTAGGAGGACACCCACACACACGCACACACAATCCCACCACTTGCAGCGTTGTCTGCAGTAGAATGTATAACATATATATATATATATATATATATATAACATATATAGCTCTCTGGTCTCTCCGGACACTTTTGATGTTGCAGAAACTGTTGACCTACATACAGCCTACAGCTGAGTGACTCCACCTACATACATACAGCCTACAGAGCAGCTGAGTGACTCCACCTACATACATACAGCCTACAAGCTGAGTGACTACACCTACATACATACAGCCTACAGCTGAGTGACTCCACCTACATACATACAGCCTACAGCTGAGTGACTCCACCTACATACATACAGCCTACAGCTGAATGACTCCACCTACATACCATACAGCCTACAGCTGAATGACTCCACCTACATAATACAGCCTACAGCTGAATGACTCCACCTACATACATACAGCCTACAGCTGAGTGACTCCACCTACATACATACAGTCTACAGCTGAGTGACTCCACCTACATACATACAGCCTACAGCTGAGTGACTCCACCTACATACATACAGCCTACAGAGCAGCTGAGTGACTCCACCTACATACATACAGCCTACAGCTGAGTGACTCCACCTACATACATACAGCCTACAGCTGAGTGACTCCACCTACATACATACAGCCTAAAGAGCAGCTGAGTGACTCCACCTACATACATACAGCCTACAGAGCAGCTGAGTGACTCCACCTACATACAGGGGGGGGGGGAATTTTGTCCCTACACTACACAATACAACACATGATTGCAAGTTTGGTTTGCTCTGACTGAGAAGACTGTTTGCCCAAACGTGCTACATCTGTATTGTAAAAGTGAATGGATTACATTTATATATCACTTTTATCCAAAGTGCTTCACAGTATTGTCTCACATTCACCCATTCATACACCGACGGTGGTGCCAACCATGCAAGGTAACAACCAACACGTCAGGAGCAGGTAGGGTTAGGTGGTGTCTTGCTCAGGGACACCTCCACACTTAGCTAGGAGGAGCAGGTAGGGTTAGGTGGTGTCTTGCTCAGGGACACCTCCACACTTAGCGAGGAGGGGGAGGAGCCCGGGGATCAAACCTGCAACCTTCCTGTTGCCAGACAACCGCTCTTAGCTCCCGAGCTACTGCCGCGCCCCCCTCTGGTTGCCCTTGTTGCCCTGCTGCCCTGCCGCTACCATGCGTCTCCTCCTTCTGCTACTATCATCACCACATGCCTCCGCATCCACCTCATCCACACACACACACACACACACACACACACACACACCGACCCCTTCCTCCACCTCACACAGCTGGGGCTTGTTCCCGCCAAAACCTTGTGGGCGCCGGATCAAACGTTTGGGGGCGACGGGGGGACAAAGGGAACAGACACACCGAGACGCCAGGTGGTGTTGGACGGAGGGATGGAGGGATGGAGAGACGGAGGGATGGAGAGATGGAGAGACGGAGGGATGGAGGCATGGAGAGATGGCGAGACGGAGGGATGGAGGGATGGAGAGACGGAGGGACAGAGGGATGGAGGGATGGAGGGATGAGAGGCAGAGAGAGTGGGGTTTCTCTTTTGAGGAAAAGGTTGTGAGGGGAAATGGGAGAATTTGCCCGAATTTCCAAAATGGCCACAGTCGACCACAATGACTTTCACTTGCCTGCAGTCTGTCCAGCGTAAGAAGACTCCTGAGGTTGACCTGAGAGGAGGAGGAATATAGGAAAGGATAATTGAAAATAGACCAGACAATGCAATCCAGACTGCACACACACACACACACACACACACACACACACACACACACACACACACACATCTCTCTCAAAGCTTATTTAAATGAGAGGCTTATTTAAAGGACTCCTATTATACCACCAGGTGTGAGCGTGATTGGCCATTCCAATCGGTTTCAAAACCCGGTTGGAATGGCCCCACTTGACATCACAAGTGGGAGTGTCCACCCAGATGTACTGTATGGTGGATAGATCAGCCTACCAGTTGCTACAGTCCACTGGGTAGGCTGGTAGGCTGATCTATCCACCATACATCTGGGTGGACACTCACACTTTGTGATGTCAAGTGGGGACATTCCAACCGGTTTTTGAAACCACTTGGAATGGCCAATCACGCTCACACCCGCTGGTATAATAGGAGTCCTTTAACATATTTGTTCTATTCCCAGTACAGTGGTGACCGCGAGGGTTTAGACGTCAAGGTCGTACTCTGACCTTGCGGTTTGTCCCGCGGTGCGGCGGCGGCGGCGGAGGCGGCGGCGGCCGGAGGTGCAGCCCGCTGCTGCTGCCCCCCCGCCGCCGGGGGCTTGGAGATGGGCATCGGCGAGGGCAGGAAGTGCTTGGGGAAGCCCTTGAAGAACCACGCTCCAGATCTCTTCCACACCTGACAGTTCATGGACGTACATATCGAGACATTATATTAGACACCTGGCTTCTCCACACGCGTTCACGCATTGACTGCGTTGACTTAATGTGCTTCATAGTGAAATTGTGACACTTAAATACAGTACTTAGCATCGTGTAGCATCTTATCCTTGCTATCTTGCTGTGTGCCAGGAAGGGGTCAACAACCTAGCAATTAGGAAGTGCTTGACACCTGTTTTTATTCTAATCTTACTGCACCGTCAGCGATATACAGTATATATATATTGCTGTTTCACTCTTTCGACAAATATATGTCCATATTGTAAGTCACTTTGGCCAATGCCCTCAATGTACATGTAAAATGTAAACGTAGAATAATGAAGAAACGCGTTAGAAAAGGCGTACAAAGACTGCAAGGACACACTTGCCTCTCGTTGCTCTTTGCAGATCTTGCAGAGCCACACGGAGCAGGGGCGGCTGTCCGCCTGCGTGCCACACTTTGTGCACATGTGCTGCAATAGAGACCAGAGAATAGAGACCAGAGAATAGAGACCAGAGAATACAGACCAGAGAATACAGACCAGAGAATGCAGACCAGAGAATGCAGACCAGAGAATAGAGACCAGAGAATACAGACCAGAGAATAAAGACCGGAGAATAGAGACCGGAGAATAGAGACCAGAGAATAGAGACCAGAGAATAGAGACCAGAGAATAGAGACCAGAGAATAGAGACCAGAGAATAGAGACCAGAGAATACAGACCAGAGAATGCAGACCAGAGAATACAGACCAGAGAATACAGACCAGAGAATACAGACCAGAGAATAGAGACCAGAGAATACAGACCAGAGAATACAGACCAGAGAATACAGACCGGAGAATACAGACCGGAGAATAAAGACCGGAGAATAGAGACCAGAGAATACAGACCAGAGAATACAGACCGGAGAATAAAGACCGGAGAATAGAGGACCAGAGACCAGGAGAATAGAGACCAGAGAATACAGACCAGAGAATAGAGACCAGAGAATACAGACCGGAGAATAAAGACCGGAGAATAGAGACCAGAGAATACAGACCAGAGAATACAGACCGGAGAATACAGACCGGAGAATAAAGACCGGAGAATACAGACCGGAGAATAAAGACCAGAGAATACAGACCAGAGAATACAGACCAGAGAATAGAGACCAGAGAATAGAGTCACAACGCTGCACCAAAGACATTAACTGAATACAGTTTCTTTCTTGTTGTCATGGACATGGACTTTCGGCCCTTTTCACACCATCTAGTTTTGTATTTCTATGTGTTACGTTCCCTGTCTAGTTCTTTTAGTTGTATGTGTACCATGAGGTCGCTCATTTGTAATCGGCCCCAATGTGTCCGACTATATTGGTCCGGTTCCCCAACCAGTCCGTGTCGGATCATTGGTTTCTGTTACGTTTTCTGTTATTCTTTCTGTTTAATTTTGAAGAGCCTCTCAAGTCTGCATTCACCCGTTTATATTATAGCACCCAGTCTGCCTCGCTGTCCTGCACTCGGGTCCTCACCACACCGCCACCATCACACTTGTTTGTTTGAGTGACCTGTCATTGTTGTCGTTGTTGTTGTTGTTGTTTACTCCCCTCTCCTTATTAATATTCGGGCCGATGGCAGGCTCCTACCTTTTTGCAGTCCTCACACACCACGGAGCTGACCCCCGGCGACCCCAGCTGCTCCCCACACAGCAGGCATCGGGACACCCCGTCCCCACAAGCCGTCTTCTTCATGTCGTCCAGACGGTTGACCAGACGCCTGTGGCGGGGACGGAGGAGGACACGGTTTGTGAGGACAAAGTCTGTCTGGCCTTCATACGCACACATACGACACACGGCGGAGCTGAACCCAGAAGAACTCGTCAATGGGCTTCAGGAGCGGGCAGCACCCTTGAAAAGAAGTCGTTGTCCTTTCAAACGACAGGACAAACTTGTTATATACTTAATTCTTTTCGATTCGTCCGCTGAACTGTTTCGGCGGGGTCTCCATGGAGACGGGGAAACCAGACCAAAAGAAATCACGCGTCACGTAGTTCAACGAGGACACAAACGTCATTGTTTGTGTCCTCGTTGTGGTCCTCGTAACGTCTCTTCCTCAGGAAGTAGGAAGAGCCTCTCACCCGATCCTCTCCTGCTCCATGGCCTCCATCTTCTCGGCGCGGGCGATGACACTGTTGATAATCTCCTTCTCCTCGTCCGTCAGGTCGGGCGCCGCCCCCTGGCCAGGCTGCGCTGTCCAGTTGGCCCTGAGGAGCCACAAACAACAACATAATGTCTTGCAGCTGCAGTGAGGTAAATGGTAAATGGATTGCATTTTTACAGCGCTTTTATCCAAAGCGCTTTACAGTATTCCCTCACATTCATCCACCGACGGCGGTGCCAACCATGCAAGGTAACAACCAACACGTCAGGAGCAGGTAGGGTTAGGTGGTGTCTTGCTCAGGGACACCTCCACACTTAGCTAGGAGGAGCAGGTAGGGTTAGGTGGTGTCTTGCTCAGGGACACCTCCACACTTAGCTAGGAGGCGGAGGAGGAGCCCAGGGATCCAACCAGCAACCTTCCTGTTGCCAGACAACCGCTCTTAGCTCCTGAGCTACTGCCGCCCCACGAGGTCTCTCTCTCTCTCTGTCTCTCTCTCTGTCTCTCTCTCTCTCTCTCTCTTTGTCTCTCGCTCTCTCTCTGTTGTGCTTTCATTTACCGTAAGTAGATGATGGTCAATCATCATCGATTTGCATAATTGTCAAGGACAAATGGAGAGTGTTACAGAAACAGCAGCAGCAGCCACGGAGAGAGAGAGAGAGAGAGAGAGAGAGAGAGAGAGAGAGAGAGAGAGAGAGAGAGAGAGAGAGTGGGCAGGACATAGGAGCGTAGCATGTAGCATGTGGAGCATGGCTGCACGCTAACCAGACCACATTACACATGGTGGCGCAGCCGCTGCAGTCATAGCCTTGCCGCTATCACATCCGCTCCTCAGTCATTTATGATGAGGGAACCACGCAATTACTTATGATGTCCATACTACTCTGTACGTATAACTAAGTCAAAGACTGGGGTGCGTAGGGTCATGCGAGGTGGAAGCATCCTCATCAAGGTGGAGAGTCTGGAGACATCACAGCAGAGCAGATTAGAGTAGAGAAGAAAAAAAACCTCTGAACTTACTGGTCCTGATCGCTGCATCGCAAGTCGACCAGCACGGTGGTGGTGGAGGGGGCGAGAAGCATCAAGGAGAGAGACATAGAGAAAGAGAGAGAGAGAGAGAGAGAGAGAGAGAGAGGAAAGTACCGACTAGTTAGTGGGTTCGGGGGAACAATGCAGTAACTGTAGTGGCGTGCGGGCGGTGCTGTGGCTGCTGTGGCCGCCACCGCCGTTGTGTTGTGCCGTGGTCGCGTACTTGGGGTGAACGCTCCTCTGCCCACCGTTGGACACCCAGCGATCCGAGCTGCCGCCGATCACGGTGTCCGTCATGGCTGCCGCTTGCTTCTGCTGCTGCTGCTGCTGCTTCTGCTGCTGCTGCTGCTGCTGGGTCTGCTGCTGCTGCTTCTGCTGCTGGGTCTGCTGCTGCTGGGTCTGCTGCTGCTGCTGGGCTGTGAGGGGAGGACAGCCAGGAGACAAGGGTGGGATGAGCTTAGAGGAGAACGGTGGAGGAGATGATCGAGACGGTGCCAGCGTTTCTTGTTTAATCCGTCCCCCCCACCACACCCCCCCCCCCCCCGCTGGGTTCAATTGATGCTTTTATACGTTGATACGATTAATTCAATTTCAATTCAATTCAATTCTATTTGTATAGCCCTAATGATAATGCTCACACTATTACTATTAGTGCTGCCCATCTAGATCATCTCGATCGAGATGGTTTACATGATCTAGATTCAGAGCATGCAACCAATACGGAACCTTCTGGATTCATTGCATTGTAAGCGTGTGTCTTCTCGTTCCTTCCTCTTGTAATGTCATTGATTTATGACTGATAACCAAAACCGTGTTTTACTGGAAACCATCAAATGAGAGCAAATGAGAAAGAAATTGTCTTTCCTCCCTCCCACACACACACACACATGCGCACACACACACACACACACACACACAGGCGCACACACTCCTTATGCTGATGCTGCACTGGCCTGGGCCGCTCCGCCGTCGGCGAACCATACATTTTGCTCCGAACGTTACGAGCGTAATATTTATTTACACCGTATATATATCAGGAAAGTTCGGAGTCGGACCAACTCCAAGCAAGTTGGCTCGGCGTCTCCGCGGGCACTTAACCGGCGTCAGCATGACCACGCAGCATCAGAACGCGCTGGGCTCCGACGCAACGCGTATTATATTCTATTAGCGGCGATTGCCACGAATCGGTCACAAGCAGAATGCGGCCTATTCTATTCAGGCTCCAGATTAGCCACAGTTATTATTATGGGGAATATTTCTTTTTTGCTGTTGCTGTTGTTGTTGTTGTTTCTCTCACAGTGAACATAATTGATCGGATGCATCGGGGAAGCGTTACAAACACATTAGGAGCAGATGTCGGGAGAAACCATTAAGGGGAGGAGGAGCCCCCCCACCCACCCCCTGAGGAGGAGGCTGTGTGTGTGTGTGTGTGTGTGTGTGTGTGTGTGTGTGTGTGTTTGATGCTTTCTCTGTGACTGTGAAACGGAGAGACTCCAAGGCTTCAAGAAAAACAAGAGAGGATGGATGGCGGAGGAGTCGAGGAGTGGATTGAGGCTGCATATGAGGCCGCAGGGAGAGGAAGGGGGAGAGGAGGAGAAGAAAGGAGAGGAGAGGAACGAGAGGAGAGGAGAGGAAGAGGAGAGGAGACGGAGATGAGAGGAGGAGGAGAGGAGAGGAGAGGAGAGAGGAGTGGGACAGGGGTGGGAAGGACCTGGGGGCGTTAGGGGGTGCCTTGGTCCCTAGGGTGTACGGTTGGGTGTGGGGTGGGGTGGTCCCTGGGGGTTGTAAAGGGTGGGGCGCTTCGATGGAGAGGGAACCTGGGGTGTCGGGGTGGGTGGGGTGGGGAAGAAATGGGAGACAAACAGAGCCGCCGGCGAGGCGTAACAGGCTAACAGGCAACACTATAGGCTATAGCGGGAAAAAAGGGAAAAATCAATGAGTCATTTGTCTTCAGTTTGTTGGAAGCGACTCGATCGATAACCACCCCGCCAGCCGCGGGAACACAGAGATCTCACCACCGCCGATCAAGACTCAAGATTCAAGTAGAATTCGTCACATAAACAGCACATACAGGATGTGCAGTGAAATGAAAAAAGTGGCGATGCTCAGTGGAATGTGCAACAGAACAATACATTACAAAAAATAAACACAAATTGGAGGATTAGAGTATCCACAATATTTCCACTATTTACAGCAGAAAGAGCAAAGGTCTAAGAGGTGAGGACATATCAACAATGCAACAGTAGTTCTTGTCTAGGGTGTGTGTGTGTGTGTGTGTATTTATGTGTGTGTCTGTCTGTGGTGTTGTGTGTCGTGTGTATTGGTGTCGTGGTGTGTCGGTCTGCTGTGTATGTGGTATTTCTGTGTTGTGGGTATTTGTGTGTGTGGTGTCGGTCTGTGTGTATGTGTATTGGTGTGTGTGTGTGTGTGTGTGTGTGTGTGTGTGTGTATTTGTATTTGTAAGTGTGTGTATGTGTGTGTGTATTTCTGTGTGTGTGTGTGTGTGTGTATGTGAGTGTGTATTTGTATTTGTCTGTGTGTATGTGTATTGGTGTGTGTGTGTGTGTGAGTGTGTATTTGTATTTGTCTGTGTGTGTGTGTATTGGTGTGTGTGTGTGTGTGAGTGTGTATTTGTATTCTGTCTGTGTGTGTGTGTATTGGTGTGTGTGTGTGTGTGTGTGTGTGTATTTGTATTTGTAAGTGTGTGTATGTGTGTGTGTATTTCTGTGTGTGTGTGTGTGTGTGTGTGTGTGTGAGTGTGTATTTGTATTTGTCTGTGTGTGTATGTGTCTGTTTGTGTGTGTATTTGTGTGTGTATTTGTAAGTGTGTGTATATTTCTGTGTGTGTGTGTGTGAGAGTGTGTATTTGTATTTGTAAGTGTGTGTATGTGTGTGTGTATTTCTGTGTGTGTGTGTGTGTGTGAGTGTGTATTTGTATTTGTCTGTGTGTGTGTGCGTGGCCATAAACACTTCAACACGTAGCGCGTGGACCTCAGGGATGATAAAGCAAGACGTGAGGATGTGACATTGGCCTCCTATCCGTTACTATTTTCCATTTTTAGAGCGGTTTCCGTGTCTCGATTACACTCTCGATTAGACACTTCCACTTGCGTATTACAAGCAGAGGAGCTGAGTCTCTTTCCACAAAATTATCATCCGTCATTATTGAGTTTGACGGTGTCATTATTGGCTTGTGGTGTTGGATTCAGACACCTGACACCGATACGGATATTAGCGCCTCCTGATGGTGATGAGGTTAGAGATAAAAATAGAGATGAAGATTGAGTTAAAAATAAACAAGCAAAACGTTTAGAAATAGCTAGAAATAGTTTGTAGTAGTGTCGCTGTAGGCTTCCTGTAGGCATGTCGCTCTGATCTCTGATGTCTCCTGCGTCCAACGAGGAGGAGGAGGAGGAGGAGGAGGAGGAGGAGGTGTGTCATGAAGATGGAGGCCATTGTGGCACGCAGTACAGACGATCGCTCCTCCACATGTCGTGTCCCAAGTGGCCGGAGAGGAGGAGGAGGAGGAGGAGGAGGAAGAGGAGGAGCCGTCCTCGGGCCAGAGAGGGAGTCTCATTAGCGACGGCGTCCAACAGATAGACAGATAGATAGATATCCTGCGTCGCCCACATGGAAGATTCCCCCCGGCCTCCCCGGGAAGGGTTGTGAAAAGTTTGGAACGAACGACGGCTTCACTCGACAGTTAAGTTTGGATGTCGGAGGTTCTACACGCCCCAAACAAGCCCTTACCCAAACCAACAATGTGTCAATCTATTTTGTTTTTCTGTGTTTTTTTCCCATCACACCCGAGCGAGGACCTGTCTGCTATTAATACCAGAGGGGGGGTATTAGTAGCAGCGGTACAGACTAGCAGCGAGCCACAGGGCCAGACCACTCGCTATAGTGGGGGACGCTAGGCTAGTGAGGGCCCCAGACCTCGCCGCTCACCACCGCCGCCCCGCTATGACTCACACACAGTGGGCCGTTTCTCCCTCGCCTCTGCCCCAGCCGGGGGTGGTGGTGGTGGTGGTGGTGGTGGTGGTGGTCGGATAAGAAATCAGGAAACGTCCAGCGACAGAAGAGTGGCGATCAACCAAGGAGCTGCTAAGTAGGCTAATTGTGGAGAGGCAGGCGTTTATGTTATGGGTTTGGCTTGAAAAGTGCTGCATCATACATGAGATGACAGAAAATCCGGAGAGACCGGAGGAGATAAAGAAAGCGTCTATTTCCTTTGTTGACTAAAAAAATCAGCCTTTGACTCGTGCATCGTTAACTGTAATATATTATGAGAGTGTATGGGGGTGGGGGAGGTGTTATAGGAGTCCATCCAATTAGGCGAGCTGAAACTCACTCAAAGGGTGTAACGGGATAGTCAATACAAATCTGCGTCAGTGTGTCTTTTGGGGTTGGACTGGGCACAAGTCCCGGTTCTAAAGCCAACACAGTTTGCTAGACTGGCCCCTGCTTTTTTTATGACGATGGTTATTATTATGACGGCGAGGGGACGGTGCCCGCTGTCCCCTGACACGCGGCGGGACACCCGAGTGATTAAGGGCCTCTAACGGGCCACCTGCACACACCTGTGGCGCCGCCGTCCGCTTTGTAACCGGGGCTCATCGACGCGTGGCGGGCGCTGCTGCAGTGTACGCGCGCGCCTGCGATGCGCTCGACTGCAACAGGGAAACAGAGCGACCTCTAATAACCCCGTGGTTTCATATAGCAGCTACTCTGCATTATGTCCAGCTGAGGGGGTTTTGGAAAGTTGCTCATGCCGCTCTTAAGGCCTCTGTGTGCGTCTTCAGAAGGGTTCTGAGATCAGAACAAATCGGACGGCCGAATGTGACTTCTACCTCGTATAGTTCCACAGAACAGGTCGATATTGGTGGGCGGTACTAGAGTATATAGGAGGGGCTGTCCGTCAACCTGCCGAGATCTGGCACCGGCATCCAAGCCCCGCCCCCCTTCCTTCATACCCCCCCACTAGTCTACCCTATCGCTGAGGAGGAGGGGGGCGGGGCCTTGGAGGGTTTTTCGGATCCACTGGATTGGGAGAGTGACTTTTCCGAACTGCATCGACCCCTCCTCACCTGTAGGTCGCTGTGGATACAAGGGTTTGTGGATGTGTCGACGATTTGACAGGTACTATCAGAACACTGGTTCCATACAGCCCGGTTCCGTGGCTTGTGAGGATGGATGACACGGACAACAGGGAGGAAGATGCATATTGTCGGGCTTGCTATGTCGGACATGGACAGTGGAGCAGGAAGCTATCGATGGATTGATCCAACAAGGATCATTATTGATCGCTCCCGGGTGGGGAAGGGAGAGCAATGATATAGTATAGCATGGTATAGCGTTACAGTCGTTCTATCCGGGGTTGTTTTTTCCCCCTCAGGGATCAATTTGGAGGTTTGCTTGTATATGGAACACAATGTATTGATAACAGTCCCTCACGAAATGGCGTGAGGGTGGCCATACTTACAATATGGAACTTTGCCGGTAAATTATTATTCCATCCATGCCCCCTATACTCGGAGCCGCAGCTCGATTTCCAGGGCACAAATTCCCCTGCTATCGGAACGGAATATGTCTCAAAGTGGGTTAATGAAATTCTAAAAAAACAATTGCGTGGCCCCTCGATACGGCCTCCGGCTCCACTCGGATCCACGCCGCATCGGACCCGCGTTTCCTTTGTGTGCCACCGCTAACCTATGGGCTCGCAAGAGAGTCAGTTAGTTATGCATGGACTCCCGCACGCAGGCTCCAGCCCTGCAGGCGCTAGCTTCCAGTTAGCCATCATCACAGCCGCTGTAATAACCATTATGCCCGCGCTGCGACGCTCGCTTGGGGCTCCGAGCGACACGCTGCTAGTCAGCTATTTCCCCCGGCGGGCCCTATGAAGGAAATAAATAGATTGGTGGCTGGAAAGCAAGCAAAATCAAATCAATTTCGGCAAATGGCATTTCTATAAGACTCGTGACCGTGCCCATTTATTTTGTGCAGCATATTTATTAGTCATGACTAAAGGTTGTAACCGATCATGCTGTCCTCTGTCTCCAATAAAAACCAAATGGCTTGAGTTTCCAAATGGGCATTTTTCACCGCGCGCCGTCAATCTGTGGCCCCTCGCTAACATCCCGTACCCTTTTACCAGCCGGGCTACCGACGAGGCAGGAGGGCGAGACGCGGCCGCGGCCAGACAGACGCTGCCGTCACCGGTAATTCACTCAGGTCCTCCTGGCAATTAAATCATCCGGACGCCAGCCAATAGGCCCCCGAGAGCAAGGGTGGATTCAACTTTGGCTCCGGAACACCTCGTCCGAGGAGCCCAGGTTGGCAGAGACCACTGAGACCAGATTGTTTAGCGCTCTTGTTTGGCTTGATCGGTCGTCTTTGTTGATTTATTTTTTGTTAAATAAAATCCTTAGTAGCCGAAGTAAATGAAAACTGCGGAATGAAATGCGTTTCGCCAGACAAAGTGATACTTAGAAAATAAAATATTGATTACTTTTCTGTTTTTGTGATTTAGGTGCACTGAATTACTTATACCAAATGGATGTCGCGCACACCGAGCCCTCGGCTACGTGCTAAAGTTTCTCATTTCTTTTACTTGCGCTCAATGAGTCGTAACTTTGTGTTGTTTTGCAGAGAAACCAGTTGGAACTGAGTAGAAAACACTGATTTGCGTGGCCATAAACACTTCAACACGTAGCGCGTGGACCTCAGGGATGATAAAGCAAGACGTGAGGATGTGACATTGGCCTCCTATCCGTTACTATTTTCCATTTTTAGAGCGGTTTCCGTGTCTCGATTACACTCTCGATTAGACACTTCCACTCGCGTATTACAAGCAGAGGAGCTGAGTCTCTTTCCACAAAATTATCATCCGTCATTATTGAGTTTGACGGTGTCATTATTGGCTTGTGGTGTTGGATTCAGACACCTGACACCGATACGGATATTAGCGCCTCCTGATGGTGATGAGGTTAGAGATAAAAATAGAGATGAAGATTGAGTTAAAAATAAACAAGCAAAACGTTAGAAATAGCTAGAAATAGTCTGCAGTAGTGTCGCTGTAGGCTTCTGTAGGCATGTCGCTCTGATCTCTGATGTCTCCTGCGTCCAACGAGGAGGAGGAGGAGGAGGAGGAGGAGGAGGAGGTGTGTCATGAAGATGGAGGCCATTGTGGCACGCAGTACAGACGATCGCTCCTCCACATGTCGTGTCCCAAGTGGCCGGAGAGGAGGAGGAGGAGGAGGAGGAGGAAGAGGAGGAGCCGTCCTCGGGCCAGAGAGGGAGTCTCATTAGCGACGGCGTCCAACAGATAGACAGATAGATAGATATCCTGCGTCGCCCACATGGAAGATTCCCCCCGGCCTCCCCGGGAAGGGTTGTGAAAAGTTTGGAACGAACGACGGCTTCACTCGACAGTTAAGTTTGGATGTCGGAGGTTCTACACGCCCCAAACAAGCCCTTACCCAAACCAACAATGTGTCAATCTATTTTGTTTTTCTGTGTTTTTTTCCCATCACACCCGAGCGAGGACCTGTCTGCTATTAATACCAGAGGGGGGGTATTAGTAGCAGCGGTACAGACTAGCAGCGAGCCACAGGGCCAGACCACTCGCTATAGTGGGGGACGCTAGGCTAGTGAGGGCCCCAGACCTCGCCGCTCACCACCGCCGCCCCGCTATGACTCACACACAGTGGGCCGTTTCTCCCTCGCCTCTGCCCCAGCCGGGGGTGGTGGTGGTGGTGGTGGTGGTGGTGGTGGTCGGATAAGAAATCAGGAAACGTCCAGCGACAGAAGAGTGGCGATCAACCAAGGAGCTGCTAAGTAGGCTAATTGTGGAGAGGCAGGCGTTTATGTTATGGGTTTGGCTTGAAAAGTGCTGCATCATACATGAGATGACAGAAAATCCGGAGAGACCGGAGGAGATAAAGAAAGCGTCTATTTCCTTTGTTGACTAAAAAAATCAGCCTTTGACTCGTGCATCGTTAACTGTAATATATTATGAGAGTGTATGGGGGTGGGGGAGGTGTTATAGGAGTCCATCCAATTAGGCGAGCTGAAACTCACTCAAAGGGTGTAACGGGATAGTCAATACAAATCTGCGTCAGTGTGTCTTTTGGGGTTGGACTGGGCACAAGTCCCGGTTCTAAAGCCAACACAGTTTGCTAGACTGGCCCCTGCTTTTTTTATGACGATGGTTATTATTATGACGGCGAGGGGACGGTGCCCGCTGTCCCCTGACACGCGGCGGGACACCCGAGTGATTAAGGGCCTCTAACGGGCCACCTGCACACACCTGTGGCGCCGCCGTCCGCTTTGTACCGGGGCTCATCGACGCGTGGCGGAGCGCTGCTGCAGTGTACCGCGTGCCTGCGATGCGCTCGACTGCAAACAGGGAAACAGAGCGACCTCTAATAACCCCGTGGTTTCATATAGCAGCTACTCTGCATTATGTCCAGCTGAGGGGGTTTTGGAAGTTGCTCATGCCGCTCTTAAGGCCTCTGTGTGCGTCTTCAGAAGTGTTTCTGAGATCAGAACAAATCGGACGCCCGAATCTGACTTCTACCTCGTATAGTTCCACAGAACAGGCCCGATATTGGGGGCGGTTACTAGAGTATAGGAGGGGCCTGTCCGTCAACCTGCCGAGATCTGGCACCGGCCTCCAAGCCCCGCCCCCCTTCCTTCATACCCCCCCACTAGTCGACCCTATCGCTGAGGAGGAGGGGGGCGGGGCCTTGGAGGGTTTTTCGGATCCACCGGATTGGGAGAGTGACTTTTCCGAACTGCATCGACCCCTCCTCACCTGTAGGTCGCTGTGGATACAAGGGTCCGCTGGACGTGTCGACGATTTGACAGGTACTATCAGAACACTTCCAGTTCCGTGGCTTGGTTCCGTGGCTTTTGAGGATGGATGACACGGACAACAGGGAGGAAGATGCATATTGTCGGGCTTGCTATGTCGGACATGGACAGTGGAGCAGGAAGCTATCGATGGATTGATCCAACAAGGATCATTATTGATCGCTCCCGGGTGGGGAAGGGAGCGCAATGATATAGTATAGCATGGTATAGCATTACAGTCGTTCTATCCGGGGTTGTTTTTTCCCCCTCAGGGATCAATTTGGAGGTTTGCTTGTATATGGAACACAATGTATTGATAACAGTCCCTCACAAAATGGCGTGAGGGTGCCATACTTACAATAATGGAACTTTGCCGGTAAATTATTATTCCATCCATGGCCCCTATACTTGGAGCCGCACTCGATTTCCAGGGCACAAATTCCCTTGCTATCGGAACGGAAATATGTCTCAAAGTGGGTTAATGAAATTCTAAAAAACAATGCGTGGCCCCTCGATACGGCCTCCGGCTCCACTCGGATCCACGCCGCATCGGGACCGCGTTTCCTTTGTGTGCCACCGCTACCTATGGGCTCGCAAGAGAGTCAGTTAGTTATGCATGACTCCCGCACGCAGGCTCCAGCCCTGCAGGCGCTAGCTTCCAGTTAGCCATCATCACAGCCGCTGTAATAACCATTATGCCCGCGCTGCGACGCTCGCTTGGGGCTCCGAGCGACACGCTGCTAGTCAGCTATTTCCCCCGGCGGCCCCTATGAAGAAAATAAATAGATTGGTGGCTGGAAAGCAAGCAAATCAATCAATTTCGGCAAATGGCATTTCTATAAGACTCGTGACCGTGCCATTTATTTGTGCAGCATATTTATTAGTCATGACTAAAGGTTGTAACCGATCATGCTGTCCTCTGTCTCCCAATAAAAACCAAATGGCTTGAGTTTCCAATGGGCATTTTTCACCGCGCGCCGTCATCTGTGGCCCCTCGCTAACATCCCGTACCCTTTTACCAGCCGGGCTACCGACGAGGCAGGAGGGCGAGACGCGGCCGCGGCCAGACAGACGCTGCCGTCACCGGGTAATTCACTCAGGTCCTCCTGGCAATTAAATCATCCGGACGGCAGCCAAATAGGCCCCCGAGAGCAAGGGTGGATTCAACTTTGGCTCCGGAACACCTCGTCCGAGGAGCCCAGGTTGGCAGAGACCACTGAGACCAGATTGTTTTAGCGCTCTTGTTTGGCTTGATCGGTCGTCTTTGTTGATTTATTTTTTGTTAAATAAAATCCTTAGTAGCCGAAGTAAATGAAAACTGCGGAATGAAATGCGTTTCGCCAGACAAAGTGATACTTAGAAAATAAAATATTGATTACTTTTCTGTTTTTGTGATTTAGGTGCACTGAATTACTTATACCAAATGGATGTCGTGCACACCGAGCCCTCGGCTACGTGCTAAAGTTTCTCATTTCTTTTACTTGCGCTCAATGAGTCGTAACTTTGTGTTGTTTTGCAGAGAAACCAGTTGGAACTGAGTAGAAAACACACTGATTTACAACAATCTGCAACAATCAACGAGAACATCAAATCACTTCTACTGAAAAAAAAAAACCCTCTTTCTTCGAGTCGCTAAGTTCTGAGACGCTACGGCTAAAGCAGAAACGCTGTCGTAGGAGTCCAGCAGAACAGCATTACGATGAATATCTTTGTTTTCTTTGTTCTACATTTTGACCGTCGGAACCGATCGAGCATCTCGTCCTCTCATCAACTGACTTGGACGCTGTTTCTTCTCTTCTCGATGTTTACGAGACATGCGAGAGGGACCGGCGGGACAAACTCAGCTCAGGACGGACGAGACGGACCCCCCCCCCCCCCCCACTGAACGCGGAGCAGCAGGGCCATTCAAATCAGCACTGCAGCAGCAAGTCGCTGTTGACTGCGGGAGAAAAGCATCACTCAGCGATTCTTAATTATTTACAGCAGCAAAGCTCTCTCTCTCTCTCTCTCTCTCTGTCTCTCTCTGTCTCTCTCTCTCATTGCATTAGCATATTGTGCTGCTGGAGCCGGTCTTTGATCAGCCAGATTTTCCTTCTCCGGGAGCCGGCGAGGTGTGGGAAGAAAGAGATGATTGTTTTGCGCGAGCCATGATGAAGAAAAGAGGAAGAGGGGGGAGGTGGGCGGAGCTGAAGGCAGAAGCATTTGTTTGGGCTGTTTGGGAATATGTCTGGGGGGCTGGCGAACGAATGTAGTGTCAAAAAAGAACACGTCCTCTCATGAGGCGACATTTGAGATTCCTTTCCATTACAATTTTTTTTTTCTATAATTTTTTTTCCTTTTCTATTATGGTGACGGGCGCCATCTGCGAGGCCATCTGCGGTGGCGTTTTTAGGTGCGCGACGGCAAGTCTCTCAAAGGCATTTAGATAGGAGGCATACGTCCAGGTTCTCCTTGGCAGGAGAACAGACAGGAAGGGCCATGTAGGGACCCCCCACCCTCCTCTGCTGAGACATCATGGCCGCCTGCCCCCCCCCCACCCCCAGGACTGGTCTCTCTACCTTCCGCAAAGCAGACGCAAGCAAAAATAAACCACAAACATAACATAATGTGTCACGTGCATTATCCCAGCACTTTTGTTCTTTGGTGTTCTGTCTTTTGCTTTCACTCTCT